>VUQG01010914.1:48986-99661 GCA_015106755.1 Etia nguti | reverse complement strand
GTGAAATGCTTGTGTCCAAGCTGCGGACAGGCTGCAGACGTAGCCGCGCCATTCCAGGGCTTGGTTTTAGCATGGGGGGGTCTAGCCAGGATCCTTACTGGATACCGGATGGGAATTGAACATTTTTACAGTATTCTATTTTTTAAGGTACATTTGTATAAGTCATATTTTTTTTTTGTTAGTTTAGTATGTTTTTGTATTTGTGTCTTTTTATAATTAAGCAAAAGGTTTATTTATGGACCCCATCTCTAAACAGCAGTTCTAAAAAGTCTTTAAAAGCAAGGCACAAAACAGGAAAAAACTTTAGATAAAGAAATACGCGAATTGGAGAAGGATTTAGCGAGACAATATTCAAAGGATAAATACCAAACTATTTGTAAATTAAAATACCAGTTGAATGATATTTATAACAAAAAGGCGGAAGTTGCCTTATTTAGGCTTAAAACAAAATTTTATGAAGGTGGTGAAAACAATGGTAGACTATTAGCAAGGCATCTGAAGCAGCAAGATAATTTAAATAACATTCCAATGATTAAGAAAGACAACCAAGTGGTAACCTCATCAAAAGAAATACATTCAATTTTCAAAACATTTTATCAAGATTTGTATACTTCTGCTGGGGCACATAATGAGGAGGAGGTGAAGACATTTTTCTCAGGTCTACAATTAACTACTCTTTCTGATGAACAAAAAACAAGACTGGATGCGCCTATAACTGAAGAAGAGGTCAGAGCTGCTATCTCATCAATGAAAAATGGGAATTCGCCAGGCTTGGATGGCTTCCCGATTGAGTAGTATAAGAAATATATTGATATTTTAGCCCCAGGCTTGCATAAAGTTTATCTTGAGGCACTCGAAATAGGCTCCTTACCGGGTACATTTAATGATGCACTAATCTCCCTTATTCCTAAAAAGGATAGGGATATATCAGACCCAGCAAATTATCGACCAGTAAGCCTTTTAGGAGTGGATTGCAAAATTTTGACAAAGGTGTTGGCCTCTCGCTTGGATAAAATATTGCCAAATATTATCAATGGTGATCTGGTTGGTTTTATTAAGAATTGGTGTTCGGGTGATAACATGAGAAGACTTTTCATCTCATGCACAAAAGTAAATCTTGTCAAGCCCCGGTTGCGGCTTTCTCGCTTGATGCTGAGAAGGCTTTTGACCAGGTAGAGTGGGGCTTTCTAATGACAACCCTTGCAAGGTTCGGGTTTGGACCTGGATTTTGTAACTGGGTCAAAACTGACACCAAGTTTTTTCATCTCACTCGCGGGACCCGGCAGAGTTGTGCTTTGTCCCCGCTGCTCTTCAAGATATTTCTGGAACCACTGGCCTTAGCTATTCGAGCTAACACAGATATCAGAGGTGTTCATGCAGGGGATATGGAGCACAAGTTATTTCTATATGCTGACGATATCTTAGCAGTATTAACGGATCCCATGCAATCTTTACCGGCACTGCTCACATGCGTTGAGTCATATTCAAGGCTGTCAGGTTATAAGATAAATTGGTACAAATCAGAAGGCATGCCATTATCAGCATCATGTCATTCTAGATATATTACTCCATTCAATTTTAAGTATTTACCTTCAGGCATGAAGTATCTTATTAAACCCAAAATTAGAGGATATTATGGTTTCAAATATGGAACCTCTCCTCCTAAAGATAAAACAACTTTGGATAAATGGGGTAAATTGAGTCTTACATTATGGGGTAAAATTAATGTGATTAAAATGATGGTGGCCCCACAGTTCAATTATGTTTCCATGATGTTACCTGTAAGAATTCCTTTACACATATTTAGTCAATTTGACAAGCTAATTAAAGGTTTTCTGTGGAATAACAAGAAGCCAAGAGTGAATATAAAGAAAATGTGGGCCTCTAAAGACATTGGGGGAATGGCCCTTCCAAATGTGAAGTTGTATAATTTAGCATTTGAAATGTCAAGACTGGTCAAACACTGGACAGGATCGGACTCTGAGCTGAGCTGGATTAAGATCGAACAGGAACTAGTGAGACTTTTACACCCTCGGATGTTCTCTCACAGGGCTCAGCTATTAATGGACAAGACTTTCATGATAACCCAGTGCTCGGGTATTCTAAGGCTGTCTGGGTAGAGGTGCACAAGATGTGTGGAGCATCTCATTTAAGACAACCTTATACCTCGCTATGGAACAACACTGCTGTACAGATTGGGAAAAAAACGGTGTTCTGGAAGGAATGGCTTGTCAAAGGCATACACAGGATAAGTGATCTTTACTCAGGGGGAGTGTTTATGTCATTCGCTGAAATAACCCAAAAATATGGTTTGATAAGAGAAAATAATATTTGGAAATATTTACAAATAAGGGATTGTATTACCAAAGGAAAATTTACTTAAAGCACAAATACGGTGGTGGAGTTTCTAGAATTGTCCAGTACAGCAAACAGAGCAGCTGTTTTCTACAAACTGTTTAACAATCTAAAAAAAGAGATATGTGAAAACTTGAGAAGTATATGGCAGAGAGATTTGAGTTGTGTAATTTGTAAAGAAGATTGGTGGAGAATTTTGTCATTCTACGATAAATATATAAGAGAGGCCAGGGGTAAATTTACTCAGTACAAATTAATACACAGATGGTACTTCACTCCTTCTAAACTTTACAGAATGGGAATCATTCCCAATAATATATGCTGGAAATGTAGCTCAGATCCAGGGACATTTATGCATGCTATTTGGGAATGTGGGAAAGTTTATCCCTTTTGGCAAAGAGTATTGGACAGAATAGGAAGGTGGATTGGTTTGATAATACCCTTGTCACCAAGACTGTGCTTATTAGGGGATTGGTCTGTGTTACCTGGGGTCTCAAAATATGATTTTGTGGTCATAAAGGTGGGGGTGATTGCAGCGGCCCGAGTGATTCCCAGTGTGTGGAAGGAACCATCTCCTCCAGAATATAATAGGTGAAAGCGGAAAATGGTGTCATATGAAAAATTCTTGGCTAGGATAAATGATGATATGGAGGGTTTTGACAAATCATGGTGATGTTTTTGGCTGAGATTGATGGATTTTATTTTGGCAGTGCAATTATCTTTTGTTAAATGTTATATTTGCTGTGTTGTATGTTTGTTTGGGCACTCAATAAGGGAATAACTTATTTGATTTTATTGTTCTTGTTTTTTTTTTTGTACTGATATTTAGTAACTATTGATAATGGGCCCAAAATGCAAATGTGAATTAACCATGGGATTGGAAGCTGTCTTTTTGTTTTGTTAAATGTTAATAAACAAATAAAGACTTCAGTTACAAAAAAAAGAATGAGATAATCAGTGAACAGAACATTCTACAGTAAGTTATATTACTATAGTAAGTACAGAAATAATTATATATGACTTTTAATGTCTTCTTCATATCACACTTTGACTGATGCCGAAAATAAAATGAAATCTCAATACTTCCACAGACAATGTGACCATTGGATGACTGTTAACAGTTAAATGGCTAACGTTACATGTGAGAATATTCAATACTTCAATTTTATTGAAACAGGAGCTTTACTGATCTCTTGAAGTTTCTCATAAAGTGTTGTTCAGTGTTTTAAATGTCAACTACCACTCATGTGTTCAGCTGCTAGTGAGGGGAGGGGCTGTGTGCCTGCCTCTATCCACAACTGGTGGACCCAAAGATCGCACTGTTGGTTTTGGTACTATTTCGATTGAGTATCTAATTTTATAGTAATTTTTAACAGTGACTGGCATCTGGATATCGATTTTTGTGACAATACTGATGGAGTGCTCCCTCCTCAAACACATTAGCAAGGTGCCTATAAGCAGGTCAGCCATGTTTTGGCAGTAGGTCTCAAAATCATTTGGATTTTTTTTTGTCTGAACATACACAGATTGTGTGATATTCCAACAAAGAAACAACTACAATGTTTAGTGTGTACAATTAAATTGTAAGATTTTGATTGATAAAGAAAGACCAAAGAAAGAAAGAAAGACCCCAATGACTTCTCTGAAATCACACAGCCTCTGAGTCTCCAAGTCTACAATTTGAATTTGGTGTTTGGTAAAGAAAATCCATTCCACTTCATAATACATAAATTAACATAGATGCAATCACTGCGAGAAAATACCCCTTAGAAAGTCAGGTGAATGTTGTTGTTTTCATAAGCATAATTCAAATTAAAGTTTATTTTAATTTATTTTGTTTCTTATAGATTCACAAATTAACAATTTGATTGTTTCTTATTTAATATATCACAAAGATGCACATTTCTTTGCCCTGTGAAAAGACGAGAGGAGGCTGGAGCTGTACAATGTGTGTTATGTGTTTTATATCCACTAAACCGGGAGACTCATCCCATCACTGCAGTGGCTTTAGGTAAAAGCTTTTTCACAACTCGACTCACAGCTCGAGGCGCTTCTGTACACTTTGTCATAAGAAATCCAATTATTACAGGGGCACTCATGGATGCGCAGCCCCCACAGCACCAGAAAATATCTATGAATATTTAAATGAGTAGTTTTTGCAGTAGTTGGGAAATTGTCTGTTTGCAAAAAAATGTTATAGCTACACAAAAAACTGCATGTCCACTTATTCACATTTACCTTCAAATTTCTGCTAATTCATTACTTTAAAGTTGTGCTAGTACTTAATAGGTCCAATGATGAAATTTCCCATCCCCTGGCAGTGGATGTTCAGCATAAACCACCCTCTTATTTTAGGAGTCATAAATGTCTTAAAGGACGAAAAGCTCTTGTCTCACTTTACCTCTGCGCAAGAGTTGTAAAGCAATGACTGTGTGAGACTGCAGGGATGAAAAGTGAGGATGATAGAGGAGGAGAAAAAGAAAAGATGAAAGGGGAAGAAAAGTGCCGAAAATAAATGGTGAGAAGTGTCACGATTAATGTAAATGATACAGTAAGACACAGCATTAACTAGAGAGGCAGACATGATTAGATTTTTCTAATACTGAAAGCTTTGGGTGCACACTGTAAATCCCCTTCAGACCCTCACTCACATCTGTTTTGATCTGTTGATTGGTTTATAAAGCTGCCCATTACTATGCACCCTTGGTTTGGTTGGCTCTTATTCCAGCAGCTCTCAGTCTCTCATTGGTTAGCTCACAGATGCAGTGAAGGGGGTGCAGAGTCTGGATTCTGGGATGGTCTTAAACATTTGGCTCCCTCTGCTTCAAACAGCACAACACGCTGGGATCTGCCTCCTCTACTGTGTTTTTATGTTGCCTTCATTGTTACACGGACTTCTCTTTTTTAACTGCTGCCACCTCGTCTATGCAGTCAATAGTTGCAGAATAAAAGATGTGAAAACAAATACTTGAAGCTTACTGGAATAATTCTGCTTGAAAGGTAATGACAGTGCTTTACCCCTACCTGAAACAGGACGCACATGTTTCAGGTAGAGTAGAGAGGATTCTGCTGGTGAACTGCACGTGCGGCCGTCAGTAGTTGTTGTCAGTGTTTAAGCAATGTGCCCCCCCATTCCCCTCCCCATTTCTACTGGGACCACAAAGGACAGCAGGGGAATGGGGGAAGTGAGGGCTGGAGGCTGATGGCCAAGAAATCTGGAGGCGCTTCACAGTATCTCCTTTTATTGACGGCACCAGCTGTCTAAGAAGATAAAGAGCAGCACAACAAAACTGAAATCTGTGAACAGGCACTTGGCTTGGCTTCTTTGCCATAGAGGATTTTTTCCCCCCTCTTAAAGCTCTCGTGTTTATGAGAATTCCCTTCTTGTCTGTCGTGTGGTTGTAGTACAGGCTGTCTCCACGTAAAAAAAACTGATATGACATCCTCCACATTCACTGTGCTGCTAACTTTCTCACCTTTGAACCTTCAAGCTGGTCACAACAGATCTCGGTTTAGTTTGTGCTGAAAATGTTTCCTCCCTGTGTGTTCCAGCTTGTCGTCAACGGGCGTGGGGTTCATCCTGGTGATTGATCGCCGGCAAGACCGATGGGCAGCTGTAAAGGGGACCCTGCTTCGCATTGCAGTAAGTTTGTCTTTGCCTCTGCAGATCTGAGTGTGCACTTGCTTTCTGCCTGAGTCTCACTGGGACAGAAACAGATATTTCATCAGCTGTTAGAGTGAGGGGACCGAGGTTTTACAGGAACACTATCACCCACGGGAGGATGAAGCTTATCAAGCCTCAGAGAGATGTTGTAACTTTCTCTACTTAACAGCTCCGCCACTAATATATGAGAAGGCACAGCCATAAGCTCTGGACCATTACCATCACAGCCATGTGTTTTCACAGCTATGGGGAAAAATACGCAAGCTGAAAACACAGCAGAATTTGTTTCTTTTGTTCACACATATATTTAAATGTCTCACTCGTCATCTTGGCTTTACATTGATTGAATATTTGGGCCTTTATTATAAACAATTAAGTAAATTAGTATAAAAGAGTCACTTAAACGCTGCTCACATTGGCTTAAAGGACTTCTGCACAACCTACTAACCAAAGTAGCCTTTGTCTTGTACTTTTTTTATGCTACATCAGCTGCTGCATGATTAATCAGGAGTGAACATCTGATATAATCTCTTCCATTGCTCATTAATCCTACTTCTTTTTAGATGGAAAACTGACACTTACAGAATAAGGAGAATGTTATTTTGGAGCATGTTTCATTTGTCCCAGGTTTTACTTGTGTACAGTGAGCCAGAGTGTCTATATGAGCATCCATGTTTCAGGCTTTCTGTAGGGAGTTGATGAAGCACTGGCAGCGCTCCATAGTGTATATAGATGGGGGTGGGAATCACCCTCTTACACAATCTCACAGTATTGTTTTACTGGAGCTAAAACAATGGACTGCTGACAAGCACCATGATTCATATACTAATGGAAGGCGGCCACTTTTTTCAGCTTAGTAGCTTCTTTATGTAGAAAACTGAGCTACTGTGTTGATTTCCAGTATAATACAGTAATGTATATTGCAGCCTGCTCCACTGGAAGCAAAATAATCTCAGGATTTTTCAGACATGGCAGATGACAAAGATGATGTTTAGGACAGTTTTTCTTAAGAACAGCATTTTTTGTGTGAAGCAGATCCTCACGTGTCTATTGAAAACACTGAAGGAGGAAAAAAAAAAAAAAAATCTGCACAAAGACAGATGTATAAAAAGATGAAATGCCTGAGTGGGAGAGCAAACGATGGATATTACCACCCACTGTCTCCAGAGGTATGGGAGACCCACTCAGTCATTTCAAATTAAATCAAGCTTTATTAATCCCACAAGGCAGACTTTTACAGGTTGACAGGCTGGTAATAAGGGCCCATTCAGTCAGCCCTGTAATAATACTCTGCTTGAAGTGATTCCACCAGGCTGCTAAATACATGATGATGAAAAGTGGCGCTATCTGTAGAGTGGAGGTTCTTCCGTCTGTATGTTGGTCTATGTCTGTGAGAAAATAAGGCAGCTGAGGAGTGATGCTCTTTGTCTTTTGCTATGCATCTACATAGATGTGTATATGTGCATATGTGGGCTTGTGGGCCTGAATGTGGGTCAGTGTGTTTTTGAGGACAGCTGAGCTGAGTCTTATGAGAGAAAGTGTTTGTAGACTGGTCTTAATTAAGTCTGTCACTACCTAAAGCTTGTCATTTATCAGGCTCCTCCTGAGGCGTGTGTGTGTGTGTCAGCCATTGTCAAAGAGCAAGTAGTGCATGACTGCCAGAGACCACAGATCCAAGCAACATGGATGAATGCTTGGAAGCTAAGACTGGATATATAATATAGTGTCCGCTTCCAAGACTGTCTGTAGCCTTTAGCCTATAACGACTTTCATTTTAAAGAAGATAACCTGCTGCCCGTGAATATATAGTTATTTTTCTAAAAAATATTTTTAATTCCTGCGACTGTTTTAGAAAACACACTGTGTTAGTTGGAGTATATTTAGCTAGTGCACTAGTAAGGACTCACAGCAGTGCCTTTGTTCAATGCACTCTCTGAAGGTTTAACAATATGTTACATTCATGTTCCTAACAGAGCTATTCTGGACTCTTCCCAGTAATAGGATATATCAGGCTTTGCTACACGCAGGCTCAGATATTAATTTGCATATATATTTCTTGGGATTTTTTTTGATGGTGATAAAATATAGAATAAAATATAGAAGTGGCCCGTTTCAGATTTTTTTTTGCACAAGATTACCAAATCCATTAATCATAAAAATAATTAATAACAGGCCTTTCTTTGTTTTGTGATAACACCTACCACTACCAAACAGAGCCATGTGTTTTGCAGATTGCATGATTCATCTCTGCAGATTGTGAATGACCATTTTAACCAGTTATCTTCCTTGTTCCATCAGGTCAGCAAGGACAAACAATGGATTGATTTATTAATCCCATTAATAATGCTGCTCCCAAGAGGATTTCTTGTATGAACAATGTATTCGCTCTCACTTCTGCTTAGACCAGCATTCCTCAACTCACTCAGGGAGGATGGCCAGTCAGACAAACCATCCATTTAGGTCATTAACTAATTAAAGCTGCATTATCTATTGTATTGCCTGAAGAAGGGAGATCAGCTTGTGCCCTCCGTGCTCATCCAACTGCTCTCACAGCGGTGCGCAGTCTGTCAGTGGGTGTCAATCATGACATTTTAATTAGCTTTTATTGGGTCTGTCGGCTGAGTGTGTGTGGTAGATGGACAGAAAGATAAATATGAAAAGGATTTATGTGGATGTTCTGAACACATGAAGCAAAACTGTTTTGCTTAATGAAATCTGTTTTTTGTGCTGAGTATGTTGTTTGAAGCAACTGTCTTTGTTTTCTTTTGTGCAAACAAATAATCAAGTTAATTATACACGTCTCCTAGTGTTTATACTGTGCAGCTAAGCTGTGAAAAGGGATAAAAAATACTCCTCAAATACAGGGAAAAGGTGTGAAATAGATGTGTCTAACAAGTAGATAATTGTAAAATGTTTTCTTCTTGATAAATTCCTTGTCACCAAATAACTCAAAACTATGCCGGTTCAGCTTGACAATGTCAGCTGGGTAAGGGGAAAACCTGATTGGATGTGCCTGCACACATGTGTGAATACGCCGTCTACCTCATTATTCATGCAGAAGCATCTCAGAGACGTGAAGATTAATGTCCCTGGCATGCGATGGCGCCCTGCACCCTCCACATTTTCTTCATTCTCTGGTAGTCTACTAGCTTCTTCACATCAGTGTTATCACATGGGAGATGGAAGGAGAGACAAAGGGGGAGAGTAACATATAACATATGCTGTCAGCAGAAAAAGAAAAGAAGAACAAAACAGAACATGTACAACTGAAGTGTCATGTATAACTGACTTGGGGTGGAGAAGGATCTTGCTTGCTTTACTACATACTCTGTCTCCTTTCCTATGTCAGGGCTCCTTCCCAGGGAACCTCCAGCTGGTTCTGGTTCTGAGGCCCACTACCCTTCTGCAACGCACACTCTCCGACATCCTCTTCAAGTTCAACAAGGATGAGTTCAAGATGAAGGTGCCGGTGCGTGCGCTTGGGGTCTCCTGTGCAAAAACTCATGTCTATTCCATGAGTGACTTGTGCTCTCCCCTCAATTAAGAAAAAAAAATGAAGAAGAAATATACTTTCTCAAAGATTTGGATGTTTGTCTCTCTCAGGTGATTATGCTGAGCTCTATAACTGAGCTGCACTCCTATATTGACCGCACCCAACTGACCCAGGAGCTTGGGGGAACACAGGAGTACTGCCATGAGAAGTGGATCTCTCACCGCACAGTGTGTACTGTTCAGTACTGTCCACTGATCATAAGACATTTTTATAAAACTGTTTTCTGCATGCTTATAAGCAAGGGTTAAAGTGGGTTTTGGCAGAACGGAGAACCGTAAAATTCAATGCAGCTGTACAGGTTAGGGGCGGGATCATTTAAAAATAATACTTTAAGCTCTGATTTAAACTGAAATGTGCTACCCTTGACATAACAACTTACAATTAACACCACAACCTGCACTGCTTCAGTCTGTGTGTGCCACGGTGCTGTAAACTAACCACTACAGCCTGCACTAAAATCCCCAAGCATTTTCATCCAGCACATCATGTATTGGTCCAACATCTGATGACCAAAAAATAAGCATGGTTACATAAGCTTTAATTTTCCAGTTTATCAGATGTCTTTGAAAATAATTTATCATCTTCCTCTGCTGTTCTCTCTTTCGTATATCTTTCTCCATCTCTAAGAGGGAGCTTGGGAACAAATTACCTGAAGGTTATAAGTGTTACTCTGTTTATCCTCGCTCATCTTCTGTAGTGCTATCCAGAGTCCTCAGCTAGAGGCTGAAGTTTCGCCACAACTTTATTGATATTTGCACCATGAACACGTCACTTTTGTTCATGCTGATGAGAGGGATATTGTTTAATGTGGAAGTTGGCTTGTCTATAAGTTGGCTGCAGCAAATGAAAAATTAATTCTCTTGATACTATTAGATATTAAACTGCCAATAAGATTTGATCACTTATTAGATAAAAGTGCCAGAACTGGATCCATCCAGTCCACTTTAACCCCCGCCTATACGGTAGGATTAAAATGTAAAGTGAAATTTGCAAATTGAATACTGACGATATTGTCCTAAAGTATTCTACTTACAGACTGCATTTCGGAACTAGCAAACCTCCATAAAAGTGCACTTTATGATTTGTTTTACATGTTACAGGAGCACAGTGCATTTTATTAGCGTCACCTGAGAATGAAAATTTGCGTTTAGCATTTTCTCGATGAAAATCTCTGTTGTGTCTCGCGTGACTCAGGCTATTGAAGGCTTTGCACTGATGGTAAAGAAAACGGCACAGACTCTGCAGTCATTTGGGTCTGAGCTGGCAGAAACTGAACTCCCAAATGAAATACAGGCCACAACCATTCTTCTGAGCAAACACACCAGCAAGAAAGAACAAATGAAGGTAATACCTTTAAATATAAAAATGCATTCTTTGATATTACAAGAGTAATATGATATGCATTAACTGCTTCATTGGTCTGTTCAGATAATGCATGCTTTTCCCCATCTGTCTCTGTATTTCTAGGAGGATATACTGGTGGCTCTGGGTCAGGGCAGCAGGCTGTTGGAGAGCATCAATGAGCCTGTAGTGCGAGACCCCGACCACAACATGAACCAGGATGAACTGGAGAATCTGGCTACAGTTCAAAGGTTGGAACCAGTTACACCAGTGCCACAGCTGCGGGACGACGTCTCAAAACTAAAAAAACTTCCAATCTTGACAAATTAGGAGATATTTGAATGAATTAAAAATGATTAGAGGAGCACTTTTTTCTTTGTTGATTGAGACACAACTTTGAACTTTTAGGGCGGCTGAATATTTGTTTTAACAGAATAACAAAAAAGAATTCAGAAATAATGATTCCCTAGATTTTTTTGGACATGCTTTGAACTAAGTTAAAATTAAGAGCTAAGCATATCAGGCCAGCACTCAATTATAAAAGCATTTCACATCCTGATGTATTTACGTAACAAAAATTAAAGCCTTTTTTTTTTAAAATGCAAGATATTTTTTCCCGGCCTGTTTCATGTCTTTTCGCTATTTTAGGAATTTTGTTCCAAGTCAGTATGCTTTGAGGTCAGTCGGTATTTTAAGGCACATTGAGAGAACCGATCTCCACAATAATCATAATAGTTATTGCCACTAAATACCATAAAAACATGCAAACACAAAAAGCCAAGGGGATCTGAATATCTAAGTGTCTTTGCTGCATTCTCTGTTTCATTAATTTTCCCCCTACGGCTTTAGCTCGATTTAACGCTGGCTCTTTCCTCTCCATCTTGCCTGACAGATTGCTGTCACAGCTGGACGAGACAGAACGAGCTTTTGATGAGTTCTGGGTGAGACATCAAACCAAACTAGAGCAGTGTCTTCAACTGCGCCACTTTGAGCATAACTACCGAGAGGTGAGCTGGACTTTTTTATATTGAAATCCCGCATACTAGACTGGATCTCTTCAAAACTTGACTGTGTGTGTGTGAATCTGGTGCAGGTGAGGGCTTTGCTGGATCAGGTGTCTGAGAAACTTGCAACCTTCTCTGAGGTTGGGATCAGTCCAGCCCATGCTGACCACATCTTCATTGAGCTCACGACCTATGAGGAGAAAGTCAGTGTAAGTCACACCTGAATCATCGCAATTAAAGCTTTGTGTAATCATGACACAAATAGCTGAATAAGATGTTTTATAATATGGATTAGGGGGGTGTTCTGTTTTCTTTTTTTGTCATTTCGAAATCACGTAACACTCTAAAAACAAATCACCGGCTGTGTTTTAGCAGATGATTGAAACTAAATGCTTTTTAAGTAAATTTTCATTTAAGAAAATTTAAAAACTGAGATGTGCTTCATTTTACTCAAAATTACTAATGTGTTTGTGATTTTATGTAGTAAGGTTGATAGAACAGATAACAGTGATCCAGTCATCATCATAAAATGTGATTAAACATCTTCATATTTCATATTGATCCATAAAATAGTTAAAGTGCAGCAATTTTCTCTAGTTTTTTATTTCATAATTTGCTTTTATCTTATAAAGCACTATCGCCAAAAAAGTCCATCTTAAGGACAACAAACTAGATGAGTTTCTCCCAAACTGAGAGGATAAGTAAAATCCATAAAGATAATAAGGAAAACCACAGCATAAGGAAGGACATGGAACAGGAGGGAGCCAACTGAGTATGACTGAGGGAGTGCTCATAGGGCTAAAGGAAGGGTAACAAGGAGCAAGTGAACTCAGATGATAACAAGGGTGGGAAAAGAACAAAGGTTGTGTCTAAAAACATAATCTAAACACACACAAAAAATCTAAATAAAAGAGTAACTAATTCAAATTGAAACGTGCTATGCACTGACCAACAGAGAAAGACATACTAAGCGGGAAAGATCTAAATAAAAAAGTAGTGCAATCAGCATTAAATCAAGAACCAAAACTATGTTAGCAGCTTCATCCGGAAAAAATCCCGTTACACTTTGCAGGAACTCTTAAATATGAGCTTTTAGGCTTATTTTTCCTAAAAATCTTGTCACAGCTGCACAGTCCATTCAAAGCACAATACCTGTGTGCACAACAACCCCGTATATCTCTGACTCACTCAGTGTCTATAACCCAACTACTGTGGTCCTGTTCTTTGGAACAAGCTGTCCGCTGAGCTGAGGTCAGAACTGAACTGTTGTATTACACTGGTCCTCAGGAGGTTCTGGATAGAGCTGCAGCCTTGTCCCAGGAGGGTGATGAACTGATCCAGAAGTCCCACTATGCTGAGGACTCCATTCAGCCCAAATGCAGTGAGCTTAGAACAATCAGTGAAACTGTGAACAACAATCTGAGAGCCAAGAAGGACCATCTCCTCAAAGCCATGGAGCTACACCACCGGCTAGAGCGGGTGAGAAGACAAACGCATGCATGCCTCCATTAGTCCCTTTGTCTTGTGTTGTTTCTGGTTTTTCCACTTTCATCCTCCTCTGCTCTCCTCTGCAGACATCAAAGTGGGTTGATGATGGCATATACCTGCTGGCTTCTCAGCCGGTAGATAAATGTCAGTCACATGAAGGCGCAGAGTTGGCCCTGCAGGAGCTGGAACGTTACCTGGATAATGCAGGCGAGAATCAGCTAACAGACCTCAGCACCATCTGGAAAGACTACGAGGCCGTGCTGAACCAGCAGTTTAGGGTAAGAGGACTGACATGTGAGGAGAACACACGTGTTGCATCCAAACGTCACATCGCTGAGGTTTTCGCCAACAAAAATGACCACATTAGTGCTAATGTCTAACATCGGCATAATATCCCATCTCAGATTATTGTGTTACGACTTTACTGATGTTGACATACGTGACAACATTTTATGGCGACACTTTTCCGGTGGCTTCCTGTGCATCAGGACCAAGTGGAGAAAGTTTTCCAGAAGCAGGCGTCCATGCAGGAGATGTTTGACAAGAGGAGAGTCAGCCTCAAGAAGCTAGCAGCTAAACAAACCAGGCCTGTGCAGCCAGTAGCCCCGAGACCCGAAGCCTTCATCAAATCCCCTCTTAGCTCACCTGGTCAGTCTTCACACGGCCATACATTACACTTGTCATCCAGTGCGGAGCCTTTTCAGACTTTCAGAGGTTTTTGTGCTCTTCAGTCTTAGCATTACTTGAAGCCTGTTAATGCTGTGTCTAGATCTTATGTGTACATTACCTGAGACCATGCATTTACGGTCCATTTTCCACTGTTCAAACACAACGAGCATACATAACTTATTGCAGAGCTATTCTATTAGTCAGTATATTTGAAACATTAACTGTAATAGTAACCACATAACCTCTTTGTATTAATTATACAAAATTGCCTCACAATCTGTATTAAACACGTTGCAAAAAGGATGTTTCAAGCTGAAAGTGTTACTGAGCTGAAACCAGCTTCTTACAATAATAAAGTATTTGGAAACCTTGAATGCAGCTTTTCTAATATTATGCCACATTCCTGGTGACCAGCTAAAATGATCAAAGTAGTTATTAATAGTTATTACA
This sequence comes from Etia nguti, assembly GCA_015106755.1. NCBI lineage: Eukaryota > Metazoa > Chordata > Actinopteri > Cichliformes > Cichlidae > Etia > Etia nguti. The sequence continues at coordinate 85,137 of VUQG01010914.1, read as the reverse complement.
CCACGTTTAATACGTTGAAAATCATCCCTGTATTTTCTCATCCCCAGCACGCAGAGCAAAGCTGGAGAAAAAATGCTCAGAGACAGACTTGGGCAACTGTGAAAAAGTGAGACTTGAGATTTTGTTTGTAAACTGCTGTATAAGTGTTTTGTGAAGAGTTTGTAGTCTGTTGCATATCAATTTTTTTCTTTTTTTTTTAGGGAAACGGCCAACTGAAGAACGGAGACAGTAGCAGCAGACATACCTCCCTCTCAGAGGAGGAGGAGAACCTGGCAGTGCTCAGGCGGTGAGGGATCAACACTAACTCTTTCATCTGTAATCAAATTACACAGCAGATGGGGTGTGTGAAAGGGTTATCTGGGGATCTAAAGCTCCGTGCAGCTATCTTATCCGAGTACACCGAACCCCTTACTTGATCTCTCTGCCTTTGCCTTTCTGCAGACATGTTATGAACGAGCTGCTGGAAACTGAGAGGGCTTACGTGGAGGAGCTGCTCTGTGTCTTACAGGTGTAGAATCACTCCGCAGAAGGTTTCCTGTCCTCTCTGTTTTTCCTGCTCCGGGTATTTCATATTGCGGTTTTGTTGGTTTGTTTTAGGGATATGCCTCTGAGATGGATAATCCAGCAATGTCTCACCTTATCCCTGCGCCGTTGCAGAACAAAAAGGAGGTTCTGTTTGGCAACATGCCGGAAATTTACCACTTCCACAAAAGGTAACTGAGCGCCATCTGGTGGTCACCGATCATATCTATGCTGTGTTGGACATCAAGGCCAATAAACACAATCGAATTCTTTTTACCAGAACTTTTCTGAGGGAGTTGGAGCAGTACACAGACTGCCCAGAGTTGGTTGGAAGGTGCTTCTTAGAGAGGGTGAGTGAAGGGTGAGATAGCTGAGAAACAGACATCTAACTGTACTGAAAGAAGGGACTGTGGTGTACAAATCATTTTCATTGGTTTCCCCTTAGATGACAGACCTGCAGATCTATGAAAAGTACTGTCACAACAAACCTCGCTCTGAGAGCCTGTGGAGGCAATGCTCAGACTGCGCCTTCTTCCAGGTGAACAAATCAGCCGTCAGCACTTTTGTGTTAGCCTAATCTGTTTAACATTTCATTGCTTGGGGAAATAACAACCCCCCCAAAAATATTAAAAATCAATTATATAAATACTTTTTTGGAAACAACTTTAATTCAGTTGCCTAGTTACCAAAAATTGCAAACTGATTTTTTTCCAGCTTATAGTGGGAAATCAAAAGCTTTAATGTTTTAAAAACACAGCATTAAATAACTACTCGTGTTACCAAGTTCAACACATTTTTCAATAAGATCCAGTAACTCAAAAGAGCTTTAGCACTCGGGTGGGCAGAGTAAGAGTTAAAGGGTGTTAATGTTTTATTTGACATCGTTTTCTTTTTATTACATCAGGAGTGCCAGAAAAAGCTGGAGCATAAACTGGGTTTAGATTCATATCTCCTGAAGCCGGTTCAGAGGATTACCAAGTACCAGCTGCTACTGAAGGTGTGAATCTATCTGTTGGCCCCAAATCAAATAGACTCTACAACTGTTTTTTTTTTTTTCAGTTTTCATGTGGTTGCTATGAGCTGCTTCTTTGTTTTTTTTCTAACTTCAGGAGATGCTGAAGTACAGTAAGGGCTGTGAAGGGGCTGACGACCTGCAGGATGCGCTGACCTCCATCGTGGGGATCCTCAAGGCTGTCAATGACTCCATGCACCTCATCGCCATTACAGGATATGAGGTGAGACATTAAACAGGCCCAGAGTTTATCAGTCACCTAACAGATGCTTGGCATACACTACATGGACTCTCAGAGCCACCATAACCTACAGTTTATAGTCAAATATCTAGAAGGGAAGAAATTTCATAAACTGACCTGCTGCAAAGGTGCTCAAATTCATTGAGCTGTTTAGAGTGACCCATTTTTCCCAAATATCTGTGAAGGTAGACTGCATGGCTAGGTGCTTGATTTTATAGGCTACACCTGTGGCAATAGGACTGCTAACACCTGAACTCAAAGCTTAAGAGTTGCCACCTAATTCATTACTGTATGTCACTGAGATGTTATGGAAGTCCGATAGGTTCTGAGTTGAAATTGTTCTTTTAAATTATATAATCAAGCTTTTTACAATAAATGATATTACACAAAGCAAAACTGAAAGCTCTTTTTTAAAATCAAAATGTAAAATCAGTTCAAACAAAGACTCGAGAAAGAAAGTCTGAATATTTTGTCTGAAAGTCTGAACGTAGACGTGTGGCCCCAGATATGCAAATCTGTAACACTCAAAAATAATGTGCAAACTGTGAGAAATGTGAAAACTGTTGGGAGAAAAGAGCCAATATGATCCTTCGATTTCCTTAATGTCAAAGGATCAAGTGTTAACAGATCATCTGAGATATAAAGGTCCACTGTCCCTTTCATCCATGGCTAGCAGATGGAACCACGAGGATCAGTGACATGAGAGCTTTGAAATTGGGATAAATAAGACAAGTGTTCTGCTCTTGCGCCTGTTTATACTTGGCAGCTGCTTACGAGTGTATATATAAATTATTCAGAGGAAAGATATATTTGTCATAATATTGACACTTCAGATAACTCTGGCATACAGCACAAAAGAGGGATACATTTGATGGCATAAAGACTGAGGTGTGTGAAAGTCAAACTAGGGTGTCTGTAAACTGTTTTAGAACATATCCAATATGTTTCTGTTTCTAAATTACAGCATCTCTTCCCTTTAACGCGTTCATTTCTCAGGGTAATCTGAGCGAGCTGGGTAAACTGCTTATGCAAGGATCATTCAGTGTGTGGACCGAGCACAAGAAAGGCCACGCCAAGGTTAAGGATCTGGCCCGTTTCAAGCCCATGCAGAGACACCTCTTCCTCCACGAGAAGGCCCTGCTCTTCTGCAAGAGGAGAGAGGAGAACGGGGAGGGTTATGAGAAAGCTCCTTCATACAGCTTCAAGCAGTCTCTGAATGTGAGCCCCTCTAAGGTTGCAAATTGCATTTGATTCTTTTTTTACTGATGTGGTAACAAAGATGCATATTTCTCTTCACTGTTTATTGAACAGATGAGTGCCGTGGGCATCACGGAGAATGCAAAAGGAGACAACAAAAAGTTTGAAATTTGGTGCAACTCCAGAGAAGAAGTCTATATTGTTCAAGTAAATAAACACAGACTAATAAAGAACAACTGCTGAGCAAATTCTCTGGTAATGGTTCGATTTTGACGGCTGTACATCCTTTTTATCTCAGGCACCAACGGCTGAAGTCAAAACCACTTGGGTAAATGAGATCAGGAAGGTCCTGACGACCCAGCTGGAGGCATGCAGAGGTACATTCATATATTATGAAAGCCATTTCTAAGTTTTTCTATAACTTATGCCTTCGCTGAAGTGATGTTCCAGCATCGCTGTTTTTCTCTCCTTTGTGTCATTCAGAAGCAAGCCAGCAGAGGGCACCAGATCAGACCACCCACGCTCCACCTGTTCCCACTGGAAACGTCAGTCTCAGGTAAGTCTGAACTCTCCACCTCATTTACTTTCTCTCACTGGTGTTACGAACGTTTTCCATGTGATCGCCCTTTGTAAATTTTTAATAATCAGGGCCAGTTCTTTCAGAAATTGTTGAAGCTTCTCATTTTGCTCTCTTCTCCACGTGCAGCCCATTCAAGACAGGCCAGAAGAGCATTAAAAAGGGAGAAGAGAAGAAAGCTGAGTCCAGCAGTCCTGATGTCAATTCCTCCTCTTCTGTAAAGCCTGCAGGGAAAGGTGAGTAATGAGTGCATGAGAGATCCCTGCCTTGTTTCTTTTTAAATTTGAACTTTAACATTTGCAATGCACGTGTTGTATCAATTCTATATTACCCTACCTCTGAGCTTTCCCACTTCTGATGATTGATTCATGTCTTAACTTCTCATTTCCCAATGAATCAAGTTCCATTTTCCCTCTGTATTGATCTCCCCTCTTAACCCAACTTACCTTCTTCCTTAATTCTTTTTGTCTGTCTGTCCCATCTCCTTGCTTTCCGTCTGGGTCAGATGAGGGTGTGACAAGCCCGACCTCAGACAGAGCTGCTGTGGCTAAAAAGCGCTTTACTTTACAGGGCTTCAGTAACCTCAAAGCTCAGAAAGGTAACTGCAAGCCAGAGATATTCCATAATCCACCTGACATGTCATCTTCTGCATCTGTGAAACAAAAAAAGGATTTTTCCATTTAGTGTGACGCAATACATTTTTGTTTAATCATTTTAAGACACTAATATTACATCATTTAGAAGCTGGATCACTCTCATGTCTTTAGGGCAATAAATAATCCGGCTCAAGTAAGTTTGCAGGAAGTTATTGATATAAATCATCATAGATCATATACAATTATTTGTTTTTAACCTATTTCCTGTCTTTGTCACAACTTCTGGGTAAAGCTGATCTCTGACAGCACTCTTTTTACTTTTACCATGAAGAGATGAGTGTGGTTTCTTTTAATCTAACTTTCTTTAAATTAATGTGTAAGACATTTTTTGAAATGTTAGACTGTTGCTCAGTCTGGAGAAAGTATCTGGGGGAAATTTGATTTTTTTTTATTAAAGCCTTTTAGTCAGAAATGCTGCATGCTTCCCTCCACAGAGCCCTCAAGTACTGATGACAAAAGTTTTACATTACCCATGACAGTCTTCCCATCTTCAGGTATCACACAGCTCTAGACCCCAGTTTTATTTCATCCAGTGTAATGGCATTTTCACAGCTGACATTTTGACTTTGTTAAGAAAAGCATGTTGAATCTGAGCAGGTATTGAAAGTTATGGCGGGGTAAACAGAATAAATCAGCATGCAGAATATCAGAACCACAGAACTGCAAAAACCTTACACTTGCATGCTGTAACATGTCAAAATGTCTCCTGTGAGAGACCTCTGTGTTGCTGAAGCACTTTTTCTATGGCAGCAGCTTCTATTCTGAAATCTTGCTGAGTTCAGCTACTTTTTGCAGGTGTTGTTTTAGTTAGAGTTACTTTTGTACCTCTGTATTAGTTGACTTTTGTTTGTTTTATTAGAGTCTGAGCTGAGAAAGTGCTGTTTTCTATGCCTCCTTTATACCTTTCCTTCATTCCTTTCATGAAAATATGCCTTTTGAATATTACTTTTTGATATTTATGTCTTTCTTGCTTTAACTTCCAACCTCATCTCTTTTTCTTTTTACTTTTTTTCCCCAGGATCTCCCACCAGTCCAGATCACAAGACGAAACGCCAGAGTGATCCCACACCATTCGGCTTTAAAGGTAATGTTCAGCTACTGCATCGCCTCCTTGCTGGGTTAGTTTTTGTCCATAATGCTTGAATACATCCAAGGTCTTACACAGGTTTGGTTGGCTGCAGCTACTGCAGGAAAAGTGACTAGCTGTGTTTCCATTGCCTCCTGTCCCTCAGATGCAGGTCCTCCAGCCCTCCACCTGACCAGAGCCAGGTGGTTCAGCACCTCTAGTCTCTTACAGACAAAGTGGAGAGGTATACTGGCACTAACCTGCCCCAACTGGCTGTGTCAGGGTGTTTCACTGCTATGAACCTTTTAAAGGCAGCGCGTTTGTCCTTTCCACATGCCCTTCAAGCTCAGCGAAAATCATAGAATACCCTCTGACACAGAGGCACGTTTGCCTGCCCACTTCATACCTCTGTTTGAAGAAAGTTTAAAATATGAAGTTGCATGCCAGTCTCCACCATCTTGGAGTTTTTCTGTGGTGCATAGTTGTGGATCTGATTGTGTAATGCTGGGATTCCTGATTTTAGCCACTTTAGTTCTAACAATGGGGACCTTATCGTGGTTCTTCCACTCTCTTCCACACTCACCACTCTCACTTCAGGTCACGTACGTGTTTGACAGTAGCTGAGGCTGAATGTTGCTGCAAACTAAGCACCTGTTTTTTGCCTCTTCTGTTCAGGCTGGAATAAAGCCTCCCTGTCACTCGATGCCTCAGGGGAACATGACGGCTACTCCAGCGCTGAAGATCCTCTTAACTCTGACCCAGAAGACGAAAATGGCAAGAAGCTGGTGAGTCACTGTATATGACTAACAGATAGCCGGGTTGTAATCACAGTGTTGGTGCTATGGTATTCAGTATTTATATGTAAGGTTACATTCAAAGTTTTCAGACATTCGATATCATTGCTGGTACCATAACACTGCCAGCAGAAATAGAATACACTTTTATGTCAATGTTGCTCATAACATCAGACAACAGTGATGGAACGATTCCCAGTATTCATGCTATATTATATAATGTGTGCAAGTCTTTCTGCCTTTTTAGAAAAGTATTGTTGTACACTTTAGTTAATAGTTACAGTTTAAAAGTGTAACTTTATAAGTACTTGATAAAGTTACCACTGTTGTGCTCGTGGGAGGATCCTGCTGCTGTCTAATACTGATAAATTCTGAAGAAAGACTTCCACAAACAGCTGAAAGCTTAAAGCTGATTTCAATTCTTGTTAACCTTTTGTCAAAACTCTGATATCAATTACCGTTGAGTCTTATTAATCTGAGCTGTCACAGAATGACTTGAGAACTGTCATAAAGTCATTACTTTCTAATATATGTAAATGGTTGTGTAAAGTGAAGGAGGGCCAATTCAACACGCATGGAACATGATTTTGGAGAGGTCTGGGAGAGCCTTATGGTAACTAAAGGCATGCAGTTGTCTTTTGTATTGTGTGGCATTAATGGAAATCCATTTATGGAGTTATCTTAACATGTTACTCATGATCTGGAAAGATTGCTGAATTTCTCTTGAATCTGTCTCTTATCTTGACTGTGAACAGTGTGCTGGAAAATACACCGTGACGGCTGAGTATGAGATCGGTGGTGCTCAAGAGCTCTCTGTGAAGAGCGGAGATGTAGTGCAGCTGGTCAAGGAGGGGGACGATGGACAGTGGTGAGGTTACAACATTATATTATCTATGAGAACTAATAAAAAAATCTATCATTTGGAAGCGTTGGTGTGACTATACTTTTGTGTCTAGGCTTGTGCGTAACTTAAACACATCTAAGGAGGGTTGGATTCCTGCTGCTAATCTTATCAACCTCATTGGAAAATCAAAGTCTTGTCAGTCTCTCACCAGCTCAGGTATTCCAAGAAACAGTCCCAAATAAATCATGTCAAAATCCGACATGCATTTGTTACACCTGAATTAAATCCTCAATATGGCTTTTCTGTTTCCAACAGAAGGCAGTGGCTCTGGGAACCTCAGCACATCATCAAGCTGCAGTGAGACCTACACAAGCTTCTCTGATATCAAACCCTGAAATACTCAGCACTTTCTTCATCATCAAACTGCCATCATTCCTACATCATGTGGCTATCTGTACTGTTTTGCCAGCATCTGTAATCATAAATTTTGTCAATTTTCCACAGAAAACAGAAGTTACAAAGGAAACTATGGTTTTATGAATTCCAGGATCACTACCGGTGGCAGTAAACAAAATGTCTCCTCACAGTCTGCACGTGTTGAGATTTTATATAAACAAAATCATATGCATGATGTGTAGGCTACCTGTGCATATGCGCTGTAAATAACTTGGTAGGCTACATATGAGCTCTATGAAACTTCTCATGCTGAAATTTTCCAGGTGACCAGCATGACTGGCAGTCATCTTGGGTTTCACAGAACCACAATCATCTTTATAACTTCTATACTGTTTTTCTTCTTCCTGACTGCCAGTGGCAGTAAACAAAGTGGATGACTTATAGCAGCAGCATCAAGAGAAACAGACACCTCTAGTCAACCAGTGGCTGGTAACGTGAATCCACAGGCTGACAGAACCTTGCAAATGTGCACGGTGTTCCCCGAGATGCCGCTGCACAGATTATGCACAGATGGAACACCCCACATTGCTGTCCAGGAGGTGGCCGCACCCCTGGTAGAGTAACAGATGACACCTGAAGGAGACAGGCACACCTGCTACTTCATATGCCTGTTTCATCCTGTTTACAGTTCAGTGGGAAAGCCCCGGTATGAACACATCTTTTCTCTTGTTCTTTCCATTATAAGAAATCAAAGACAGGTCCCATGTTGCAATGCCTCCCCTGTCCCAATCTTCAAGGTCCTACAACACCTGCCAAAATAGGAAAAGACGAGCAGAGCTTCAGCTCTTCCAAAAAGCTCTTCTTCTGAGTTGCCAATGTCAAATACAAACTAGCTAGGAAATCCAGAAGAGATCCAAGTACTGGCTACTGCTCATGGACTATCTAGCATGTTGGGAGCAATCAGTTAACACAATAGACTGTTTCAAACTTTCAGTGCAGCTACTGAGAGAGCCAACACAAGGTAAGGCAGATGGACAACAAGAAGGAAATCCAAGATACTTTTGTCAACCACAGCTTTAAGAGGGCAAAAGACTGCACTCTGACAATAACAGTCTGAATGACAACCTCCTACTTGTGCATCCAAGGGATGCTTACCTCCCCAGCATAGATTATAGATCACAAAATATGAACCTAAAGAACAATTAAACAAGAAAAAACACCAGGCTGACAGCATGAAAATCAGAGGCTGGGGGTAAGCTACCAGGTGGTATTTCCATCACATTTTAGCATATAGGATCTCACCCCGTGTGGCATATGAAGAGACATATTCGCTTTGTTTTTTTGCCACTGGCAGTCATGAAAGATTGAAACAAAACTACTTTTTTTTTTCATTTTTCTAACCTCACACATATGCACTGCATATACTGAGAATGTCACATGTTATACATTTACTGTGAAAGAACAAAACACATGCATATGGTAATTTCACTGTATAGATCTGCCATGGAGACAGAAGATCCACGTGCTGATAATGTAATAGATGTATAAATGGGCCAGCAGGACTGATCTCAGTGAATGCATCTATTTATGCTCACACTAAAAGTGGGGAGAGGTTAGTGGACAGCAGTTGTCTTTGTGTTCACATGCACTAATTTACCCAGGAGTTCATATTTTAACTCTAAATGAGAAAGACGGCAATGTACACTTTCTTAGCTTGAATGAATTGTTCCTGAGAGCCGCCTCTCTGTCCACTTTTTAAAAAAATGTTTATTTATTTGTATGAAGCACCCACAGATATTCATCCACTCTTTCATTTTATTGCTGTCTGTAAAAACTCTCCTCCTGTCTGCTGTCAGTCTGTCATTAGAAACCTGTTCTGCCACCAGCTCTCCAGAGTTTGTGTGTGTGTGTGTGAGCTTTTGTCCTTTTGCTTTTGTCTCTGATAGCCTCATGGTCAAACTCTTTGTGCGTTTTCATATATGCTACAGTTTTACAAATGTATCCATGTGAATAATGGGAGATCACTGTATAGGCTAACTTATTCCCAGCAGAGGGAAAATGTTTGGAATGTAGATATTGTTTATTAATATGTGTCTGTCATGATATGTTTGTTAAAGGAGATGCTATATTGTACATTAAGTATGGTGATGTCACTGCTTTGTGACTTGTCCAATTTTTTTTACATAAATGACTTGTGACAATTCACTTACCGTCTCTCTCTCTCTCTCTCTCGGTGCTGAGATGTAATCAGAAGCCTTCTGTTTTTGATTTCTAAATCATCCCGAAACATTTCTGTAACCAGATGTTTCTCAAAGAGCTGTGGTCGTGTTATACTCGCGCAGAACAACAACAAAAGCCATTATATAGAGAAATGAAACTGAAACTATTTAACGGGTTGCCAGGTCTTTTCATAGCTTGCCCTCAAAAAATAAAAATAACAAAAAAACAAAAACATCGTAGTAAGGAACTAACATTAGCCTTTTATTGAAATGTGGCATTTGACAAACACACACACACACACACACACACACTATTTATGGCTTTTGGAACCCCATAAGAAACTGTTCTAAAATAGTATTAGGGATCATTTCCTTAAATAGACAAAGGGTTGAACCGTGAACTAATATAGTTTTGTAGGTTGCTTTTGCCACCACTTTTTTTTCATTCAGTTATTTTTAAAAACCTTTAAAAAAAATACAAAATTGTGTATTTTTATCGAATAATATCATAGCGCTATAGTAAATATTCACCGGAAATAATAAGCCAATAATAAATCTTCTTTGGTGAGCAGCCAAAGGTTAGTTTTTTGTTTGTTTGTTTATTTTTTCTTGTTGGGTATCAAAAAGAAGGTAACCTAAATGTTTTTAAAACTATTAAATAATCTAAAAAAATATATAGACATTGTATTTATTTATAAAATAGTTATCCAAAGAAAACTGATATTAGTCGCAATTTCGCATCAGTTTTGCTCTCCGTCGATTGAAATGCGTTTCCACCGTTTCCATGCGGTGGTGACTGAAAGGAGGATGTTATTGATAGAACCTGGCAACCCCAAAGAAATGGGCGGCGAAGTAGAGGGTAAGAAAGCGTTTTTGACCAGCAGCGTTGATTCAACATGGACGCATGCAAGCAAGCCTGATAGAAAAAGTAGAAGCGGTGTGTTTGTCGGTAGAAATGAGCGGTAGCAGAGTGTCCTGCATACTTTGTCTGCGGTCCAAGGAGACGAAGATAACCGGAGCCTTGTCGACTAAAGATGAAGTCACGGCTCATCAAAACTGCCTGGTAGATACAAGCACGCTTTTTTGTTCTTCGTCTTTACTTCGTGTGTAACGACGAGGGCGTGAGTCACCGCTGTCCTGAGCGAGCTCTGTTTGAACAACAGTACCGAGTACGTTAAAAAGATGAACAAAAACTCCAATAAAAACTTAACTGTGGACAAGAAGTGTGGAACAGTTATAAAAGTAACCCACACGAGTAATTTTTCCTGACGCCTTTAATTTCCTTGTCCCACCTTTGATAAACGTATAAAATGATTCATGAATATAAACTTTCCAGCAGTTTAAAGAGTAGTTCTGTTGCAACAGCTGTAACATTAAGCTGTAACATTAAAATGTGACTTAACACAAATCGGTAGAGTTTGTGTTTGGCACGTTTCTGCTTCTCATGCCATCGCCGTGGATTCAGATGAAGGTGGTACATTCTTAAAAAGCAGGAAAACACTGCCAAAAACTGATTTCCAGTGTTTCCATGTACTTTTATGTGTAATGTAATGTCATGACTCCCTTTATGACCCTGTGTTATATTATACTTAACATTGTAACCAATCTAGACCTTTTTGGCCACTTAAAATATCTTTATAGAACTGTTGTTATATTTGTTGCAGTTTCTGCTCTCCTCTTGGCAAGGCTGCTATTAAAAAGCCATTTTTTGTCAGTGTCAATGAGACTTTTTAACTGGACAAATAAAAGATATATAAAAGTAATTTTGCCAAAAACTGATTGCAGCTTCTACCTTGTGGCTCAAGATGACTTTATATCATTCATGAGGGATACATTTGACATATGTTTCACATAGTATAGGCCAACAAGTCATTTATAACAGTTTAAATATGGGCAATCACTTTTTAGCAAATACCGGAACTCAGTTTTTGGTAGGCAATTGCTTTTTGGCTCAGCAGCGCCAAAAGGCCTGAAAGACCACAGAAGACAACTAAAGTGTGTGATCACAAATTCTTTCTTTGGCTGAGAGGAAAAAAAACTTGATAACGTCTAAACAAGTCAAGAATGCCCTTGAGGAAGTTGGCGTAGTATTGTCTAGAGACCCCTTCATGAATGGAGATGCAGACGGTTTACGAGGTTGCTGAAGCATACCACATTATCTATGATTTGCCGTGAGCATGGCCAGCACTAGTGTTTAGTGATGACCGGATTCCCGATAGAAGCAACAGCATAAACTGTGAAGAGTACAGGGCTACACTCTCTGCTGAGATTCAGCCAAATGCTGCCAAACTGATCGCACTTGCTTAGTCTAATAAACCAAATCTATTATTTTAACTGATTATATCTAACAGTACCACGGTGTTTTTATTACTTTTTTAAAATATACTTAAACAAGAGGGGACAATTGCACAAGCACACACATTTGCGCACATACCTACCTGGACTACCTTAACCTTTTTTGAGTTGCTTTAGGACAAATCTCATATTTATGAACTCACTAGTTTAGGGTAGATGTAGCTCAGGAGGTATAGCCCTGGCTCCTCCAGTCTGCATGCCAAATATTCTTGGGCCAAGTTGCTTCAATGCATCCTCTGAAGTGTGAATGTTGGATAGAAAGTACTTAAGCATAGAGAAAAGTGCTTGGGTGAATGAGTCATGTTGCATAAAGTGTTTTGAGTGGTAAGGTAGAGTAGAAAAGCTCTCTGTAAGAACCAGTCCACTTACCGTTTTTCTACTTCATGTTCATTTATGTCCTTCACGTGAATTTTGTGCTGAATCGTGTTGTTTGTTATTTCCAGTTATTTTCTGCTGGTATCTTTTGCCGGGATTCACCACAGTTCGATGACCTGTTTGGTTTCTCGGTGGGGGATGTGCTGAATGAGGTGAAACGAGGAAGCAAGCTGGTAAATATTTTCGAAAGTGTGTGATTTTAAACTATGGCGTGCACTGGGAGCACTGTTTAAATGTCTTACTCATTTGTTTGCATTAGAGCTGTAACCACTGTAAGAAAAAGGGAGCCACTGCTGGGTGTGAAGTCAAACGCTGCAAAAAGTCCTACCATTACCCGTGTGCCGTTAAAGAGGGAGCCAAGGCTATTGAAGATGATGACCAGGGGCGCTATGTGTCAGTTTAACATATCTGCTTAACTGTCTGTCCAAAAAGATATTCAGTTATCCTAAAAATAAAAAATCCTGCCGCGCACTGTTTGGGACAATTGTGAATACATTGTAGTTGTCTAAAAATGTTTTTTATGTGTTTTTCTAACAGGATATACTGCTCATCCCACTCTGAGCAGCAAACACGTAAGTTTTGAATTTTTATCCTTTATCCTGTCACCATTTTATTCAGTGCATGATATACTTTGATTTTCAATTTTATTTCTCGTGACCAGAAACAAACGCTTCCACAAACGGATTTGCCTCTTCCACCAAAAAGCCCAGAACCTCCAAAAACTTCCCAAACCCCAATGCACCTGGACCTTCTAAGGTTAGATTTATGGAATTACTATAACAGACTTTGGGGGGGGGGAGCCTCCATCTCTCTAAACCAGCTCGATCCTGTAGTTTTAGGTTTTTTGTCTTTGTTGGGTTTTTTTAAGTAGTAATTTTAACAAAAGGCCAAATTTTGCTATGTAAAGCAATGTAGCATGGATCACAAGAATGCACAGATGGAAGTTGATTGACTACGATTTGCTAACAATGCACTAATTTATAAACAAAGACCCGGCCAGTTAATTTTTATAGTTAACCAAATGGGTCAAAAATTAGCAGGAATTAAGCAAAGTTCCTACATCAGCATTTGGGGGGCTGAACATAGTCGAGTCAAAGACAGACGACCACAAGTCTGATGATACCATTACAAAATCAGTCATCAATTTTATTTATATATCACCGAATGACAACAACGTTCACTTTAAAGTGTTTTATATTGTAAGGTAAAGGGCGTACAATAACACAGAAAAAACCCAAAACTCAGACGACCCCCTATGAGCAAGCACTTGGTGACAGTGAGAAGGAAAAACTCCCTTTTAACAGGAAGAAACCTCCACCAGTGGAAGAGAGCCAGAGATTATCATCATAGCCTGCGACCTATGTGATGCATTTGTGTGTGTTCTACTCTGTTATAAATAACCAATCTGTTTTGTTTTCATGAGGTATGTTGCCTAACCTGTGAGAAGAAAGAAGGTAATATCAGCTTGGAAAGTTTGTCTAATAGCATTGTTATGTGAGTATTTACAAACATCTTTTTTTCCCCCCTTTTTTGACTTATTTGTCTATAGTTACATTTTTCTGTTTCTTATGTATCACATTGTAATTAGCAGATGTGTGTTTTTTAGGTCATATTGTGACAAACATGCTCCTGCGTCACTTAAGAGGAACACCAACGGTAAGTGTTGCCCAGAGAGACTGATATTTACTTTGAAGTAGTTATTTTTTCAGTGTGCCAAATACTAAATTGCTTTGTAAATGACAGGAGAAGGTACAGCTGCTGGATCCTCTGTACACAGTAATGACTCCAGCTCATCTAACAGTACAATGTGTAGTTCTTCCAAGGTATTGTTCACAGTCACTTAAAGTTTTTTAGCTCTATTTTCAAGTTTGTTTGTTATTTTTACAGTGTTTTGTCTTTGCTTTTTAAACAGAGACGGTTGAGTGACTGTGACAAGTAAGTATGGGATGCACGCTATTTCTCGAACAATAATTTTACGTTCAGAATTTGGTCTAGAATATCATCCTTACATCTAATACTGTAGCTTAAATGCTCATTTTACAAGTCTGTACAGTTCGATCCTTTATTCTTTTTAATTTAAACAGTTTCCCACTCCAAACCCCACCACTGGCTGAAATGCAGCCACAAATTATGACCGATCTACACCAGATCAGTGTAGACTCTCACTGTTGCCCCTCTCTCCTGACCTCCTCCAAACATACTGGACACATTTTACCAATTTGAATTAATTACTCCATAAGACCTGTTAATTTCATCCCTGTTTCACTTCCTTAATAATGGCTTTTGCCAAGTTTTCAGCTAAAATCTCTTTGGGAATAACCTTGCTGTTGCAAAAATAATATTTTATACCCTTCAAACTGTTTTACACGTATTTTATACCCATGTTTGGTATTTTACATAGATTCAACTAAAGAAGTGGAAACAAACTATGTGGGTTTTTTTGCAACAGGCAGCTAGTAACAGAGTGCCTGAAAATACAGTTTAAAATGGGTTCACTTGTTTATCCCTTAAGGTAAGTGCACTTTTTAAGCTTGAATGATTCATAGATCAGTGTTAAAGGGTTTAACAACAAAAGAAACATTCATCTGAAAATGCCCAGGTTTAAGGACTGGACTGGAAATGAGTGATAAAGCAGCCAATATCTGAAGAAAAACTTTGAAAGGCTTCAGAAAGCCTGGAGAGCTATTGCTTAAGAGCACTTTTTAAAAAAAAGTAACAACAATAACAACAAAATATAAAGAAATTAGAAGGGCAAATTATGCCCTGTCATTTACAATAAAAATAGTGCAAACCTTTTTTCTTCTTCTTCTTCTTCTACATTTTGCCCTGGTTGTCCACCAGCAGATACAGTTGTCATGATTCCTTATCTTTGTCACAGGCAGGAGGAGACCCTCTTGAAAAGTAAGCCTAATCGCTGGAAGAGGAGACTCTACGATTCTTCAAATTCAGGTCAACCCCGTTGCAAGAGAAGAAAATATAACCTCTGTGGGCTTATCACTCTTTAGCTAACAAACCCCTTTCTTTTATTTCATATATATAGTTGAAAATGACAATGAAGATAACACACCAATGGATATATACGCCCCATTAGAGTCGGATATAGATGAAAATGCAAACTCAGTTCCAGAGCTCGAAGTATGCCTAATCATTCATTAATTCTTCAATAACATCACGGTACGCTGAATATGTGTAATAATTTGAAATCTCCATCTTTGTTTTGTCATATGTTGATTTCTCTTCTCGTGATGGCAGACTGTGCCTGAGGTTAACAGGTAGGTTTTGCTAGTTTTTTTTTTTTCTGGCAAAGCTAACTACCTGCAAGCAGAGGGTCATTTTTTAAAAATGATATTCTCCACTTTACAGAGGAGACACCAAGAGTCCTGCTGGGTCTCCATCAGGTAAGCAGTCACTGATTCAGTGTGTATAGTTTGCTAAATATTTTTTTTAAAGATGTAAATATTTATTTTTTTCAAATTTTCAAACTCCTCTTGTTTTTTTCTTTTAGGAAATGGCGTGGAGGATGAATGTAATGATGAAGACGACACAATCATTGAATCAGTGAGTTCTCTGATATTGCATTAATCTTTGTCTTTAGCAGCTATAAATGGTCTTTTTTGTTTTAAGTTTAATATTTGGTAATTTAGTAGTATGAAGATTTGGTCTTCTGACACATAGATATAAATAGATATATATAGATAATATTTACATTTTTTACTCACTGCTTCTGAAACTAAATGATTGATTTTGTCACTAAAGGAAATCCATCTTTTTGCATGGGATTCATATGAGGTGTGATGAGATGTGTTTTCTTTGTCTTCTGAGGATGCTGAGTCAGAGAGTCTGCTGCTTCCTGTAAGGATCTGCATACAGTCCCAGTCACTTACATTGTCACCTGGTGAACTCTCACCTCAGACTGAATCCGCTCCACATGAAGACATTTTGGTTAATGCAGATGTAGAGCCGGTCATAGATAAACACGAGGGTAAGGTTTCTCCTACTGGGACTGATCAAATGTTTTATAAGACCAAAGAGCTTTGATAATGATTACACAGCAGTTAGGCAAAAGATTTATCTGACTACAAAGGCACCTGTATAGCCTGGGTAGGCTACTAAAGGGAACAAGAATTGCCTCTGAAAGTTGATGCGTTTGAATTAGGAAAAATTGGAAGTTTAAGGATTTGAGTGGCTTTGACAAGGCCCAGTGATAACAAGCCTGGGTCTCGAAAACGACAGGTCCTCTGGGCTGTGTCCCTATATTCAATAGTTATTTCATACCCAAGGTGGTCTAAGGAAGGACAACCAGTAAAAAGGCAGCAGCATTAAAGGCACCCAAGGCCTGTGTAGTCCAGTCCAGTCCTACAGTCGTACAAACTTGATGGCTATGGATTGCAGTTACAACAGCCATAGGCTATATATAACAGGAGGAAGTAGCTTTTTGGTCTAAAAAGGACTATTCTGATTGCAAGAAAAAAAAAAGAATATGAAAAATTGTTTTCTAGAACTTTAAGCACTTCTTGGTGAGTTTATGATCTCAGCAAGTAGTTTAACACAATTGCTCATCTATGGGATCTGCTGACAAAATGAGACCCATCCATGAGGCCCTCCTGCCTTGCAGCTTAAAGGAGCTGCTACTGTCATATTGGAAACCTGCAGAGGGCTTGTGGAATCCCTGCCTTGACAGCTCAAAGGTGTTACTGTAGCACAAAGCAGATCTCATATTATCTTTATGACTGTTATAAATGACAAAGTCCCGCTACAAGAGTATTTCACATTTATAAAACATAAAGTGAAGGTTATGTGCGAGTTTTGTTTGAAAATGCACACAATGACATTATAAAGATATATTAATTGAAAAACTTAGAAGAAATGTGCCATGTCAAACACTTGTCTAGAAAGCTTAGGAAGTTGCTGTCGCATGAAATGTGTAGATTTTTGAAGAATCAGACAGGAGTAAGGGTATTGAAATGATAAAAATCTGGGATGACTTGGAGAACTAACTCTCTTTTTAGGGTCCAGTCCTGAGCAGAACGCTGTCCAAAGCCCCGGTCAACACACCAGTGGATCCTCTGTCTCACGCCCAAGCTCCACTGCCCCCCCTCCCTCTCCTGGCCAGCCCAAATCTCACAGCGCTACTCCTCCGTACTTCCCCTCCCTGAAGTCTCATACTTCACCTCCCTGCACCAGCTCCGCCGTTTCCCCGGCTCCGCCTGAACACGCCGGTGTATCCATTTGCTCCTCCTCTTCCTCTCCTGTGGCACTTCCCTCAAGTCCAGAGCCCAAAATCGACTCCAGCAGCTTCTGGAAAAGCTGTAATGCGGCAGGATGTACACAGGCCATCTTCACTGACTTCCTTGATGGCATGAAAAATATCTCCAGCAAAATCCAGTCAGATCAGGCCAGCCAGGAGGGTAAGGATACATGACACTTATGAGACTGTGTCTGACCTTTTTTTATGCTTTAAACTAGGGATTGTGAAAATCGTATTTTTTTTTCTCCACAGAATATGATCTTGCACTGTCGGTGATAGCAGCTTCTGGAAAATTGTCAGAGTTTGTGGCTAAGCAGCAGGAAGGTAAAGTAAGCAGTACTGCTCTAGAGGTGTAGTATTAGTTGGCCGATTACACTCCTTGGTTAACAGTAATAAATCTCTGCTTCATTGATAGCATTTCAAGAGATTTCAACAGATGACCTATAGATACTCTTAACATTTACAATACCATGGAAACTGTGTGTATTGATATATTCTGTAATTCAGTGAGAACAAAATGACATAACAATGGTCAGTGGAAACCAAAATCTACAACTGTATAAGGGCGTAATTCAAATATCAAGTTAATCAAGTTAAAAATTGGAATCACAGGCTGATACAACTTGTGCCCTAATGTGGCTGATTAGACACCATCTGACATCTGGGCACGCTTATTAGACAGTTGGGGATTGGGATCGCATCAATGAGCTCCTGGACACTTTGTAGAGATAGATGCACCTCTCAAGTCCTTTGCTGTATTTTTTTCTTAAGGATGTGACTTTCAGATACTGTTCATCTGCTGCAGGTTGTTTTTTTTCCCCTTTAAGCCTGCAACCTTTTTTGTTCTCCACTAGTCAAGTTTCCACAAATCTATTAAGGACACAGTGCACAGCATTACTGAAATTTGCCAGGTTTCCAGCTAAAAGCTCTTTGGGAGTTATTTCAGGAGTTTGAAAAAACACATACTGTAGAAATAATTCCTATTAAGTTGTTTTACTTTTTATTATGCTGCACTTTTTTAAAGATGTTTCTCCTTGTTATTATTGTAATCAGTAAATGACAGCTCACTGTGGTTACAGAGCTACAGAAGAAACAAATGGAACTGCAGAAGGCGGCGGCAGCGATGAAAGATGTCGTCTCAGCACTGAGAAAATGAGCCGATGAGCAGCTACTGAGTGTTAGCTATTAAAGCAAGTTTTTTTTTTTTTGTCTGTGAATACATTTTTAACATTTTAGGAAAAAAATTATATTTTTATATGGAGTGGGCCTTAATATGACTGTTATTTTAGCTGAGTGAAAAACTGAACTGAAATTCTGGATTTAAAAAAAATCTTTTTTGCTGTATTCAAGTCGCTAAAAATGGGGTTTTTTTAAATTCCAGACTGTTCTTTTTTTTCCTATATTTTGATTGTCAAATACAAAGATTTATATCAAACTATATCACACAAGGTTCTTGAATTGTAGGAAAAAAGTTTAGCATATAATGTTTAAGAAATTTCTGTGTTCACAATGTCTGTTTTTCTTATGTTATTTATCAAAGAGGAGCTTTAAAAAGTAAAATGTTTGAAGACAGTAATGTTGGAATAATAACAATAGACAGTATGTCAGAGATGTGTTGAAGTAACCACTTGAAATTAAAAGGTACTTGAGCAGTTTTATGTTTTTTCATACTCTCATCATTTTATATTTTTCGTTTTTGCAGAAAGTGTTAACATGTTCTGGTTTACTGGCATCCCAAAGAAAAACCTGATGTGCTGTTTTTCGGACTTTACTATGATTAAAAACAAAATTAAAAATAACAAAACAGTTTTTTCTCCATTTTGTCTCATTGAGAGGTTTACAGATAACAAAAAGATAAAGGTGTTTTTATTTATTTGCTTGCATAGCTTACATAATTTAACTGGCACTTCATAACCCTCAGTTTCAAATATCTTTCAAAAATATTCACAGCAGTAGTGCAGAAGTTCCAAAAACCACTTTATAAATGCTTATACTGTAAAATACTCTTTTCAACATACAGATGGAAGTCTAAAAAAGGTCACATGCCTTAAACTGGATTCAAATGTTTCTCGTTTGTGTGAACTGACAACCAGGCATGTTTAACTGCCTGTAAATATACATTATGGCGCTTTAGCTGCTTATAATAACTCAATCTAACATATGGAATCTGATAATCAAGAATGAAATGCAAATATGTAAAGATTAAACCCAAGTTCCCATCTTACAATCGAACAGAAAACAGTGGAAGCCTTTTTACTGCCTTGAAGTTGACCTACACAGATCTAATCCAGCCTTGGAGGCTTAAGGCTCAGTGTCCTGTCTTTAAATACTGTAAGGATTTAAAAAAGAATAGTTCAGTCTCATACTTTAAACTGAAAACCATTCAATCTAAATGACATCCAAACTATGATGTCCTCTTATAGTAAAGAGAAGTAAACTCATCCTGAAAATATACACGCAAAGTCTACAATAACTTGGTCACTTAAACAGAATACTAGAAAAAGTAAAGCCATGACAGGCAACTGGCAAGAATCGTTTTAGTTAAAAATAACTTCAAGCATTGGCATGTCTCTCAATGAATCTGAGCTCCTACTTTACACAATGTGTAAATCACAAGTCAGGCACTGTTGGAAACAGCTACTGTAACAGCATTATGGAACAATGCTGCAACCTTACAGCTCTGACTTTAGTCATTTCAGTAATCTGGAATAAGATGAACCACAAATCTGACAGTGATGGTAAATCTAAAGATTTCTACTGAAATTATGTGCAAATGTCCATCTGATGGTAACGATGTATCAGGCAAAATCCCTCCTGGAGTCCAGCCGTGTGTTTTGCATCAGCCCAAATCAGTACATTGAGACGATGTCAGTTTTTGAAGGCTCCGCAGCGACTGGCTCGACAAATGAAATCTTTGAGCAGATTACCATCAATTTGCCAGAAAGCAGCAGTCTGAGTCACCTCAGTCAGGTGATTTACACAGAATTTGAAGCAGAATTCTTCAAGGTCCTGAATGACAGAGAAGAGCACAAATAAATAAACTGTTCTTCATCTTGGTCAAATGCTCCAGCAAGAGAGTCTGAGTATCTCGTAGTGCTGACCCAGCTTCCTGCATCCTGGTGATTCTCCCAACTCCACTTTTCTAAGCCACAGTTGCTCACACATGGTTTTTTTCTCATGTAGCACACAGCCGCTAACAGTCTGCATCAGATACATTTTCACTACATGTAACTTAGTGTTGTTAGGCGAGGGAGATGGAGTGGATGGATGAAGGGTGCAGGAGGAAGCACACATGATGCCCACTCTGTAGTGGTGGATGCATCAGACTACTAGTAGCACTGCTGACATGTCGGTACAATATGGCATCAAATAGACTTTGTATTGCTGAGCTGGTGGGTTAAAAGCAGATTAATGTTGAGTTTGACTATGTCACGTATTCTCACTTCTGTTGGATAAAAGATCAAATCAGGGCTGCAGCGCATGTGTGAAAATGACTACAGAGGCAGCTGCGGATCAGCAGGTGGAGCTGGTCCTCCACCAATCAGGACTGGTGGGTGTTTTCAGTAACTGTTTTTTTAAAAGGCGAATGTTTTAGCAAAGTTACTTTATCTTTTCTCTGCTGCCTCAAACAGATTTGTTCTGAAAAAAGCAAGAGCAAAATCTACTTTTAAGCTTTGAACCTTTAAAGGGCTTCAAGAATGAAAGATTTCTATCATTCATGCATGCAGTTATGAAGTCCTTCATAAGAACATGAAGAACTAAGGTATAAAATTAAAAATTCTTCACTTTAATATTACAACTGAGAATTTTTGCAAAAACACAAAAGCACAATTTACTCTGTAGGCTCCACAAACGCTGAAAAAAATGAATCAAAGTTTAGGTGAATTTAATTTGAAATTAGAAGAATATTAGATTTAAGGGACAAATGACTAAAGGGGGTAACAAGTCAGGTTTTTACTGGAAACAAAGAAACAGTTTTATGATTTATAAAGGCAAGATTAATCCACTCTATAATCTTTAATTATTTGTAGGTAAATAGTTGCATAGAATAATTACATTGTCATTTCAAATAAAATGATTGAAATTCCATTTATTTACAAGGGAATTACACCCTTAGTCATGGGCTGTATCATTAAATGTTACCGTATTTTGTATAGATCATGTTCAGAGTGCTCTCAATAAAAAATAAATGAAAGAAGATGTTGAAACGGACATTTTATTAAAACTATAATTAATTAAAAAGAATACATGTTACTCCTGCCAAGTTTAGTATAAACTTTTCATAGTTTATACTAAAAATATACCAAACATATGCACTACATGCAGAGGCAGTTTTACTGTGACTGGCAATACAGAAAGATTAAACTTTAGGGACAAGCTCAGGGTCATATGGAAAAAAAGGGTTCATATCTCAAAAACACGTTTCACTAGACCCAAAGTTGTTTCTACTTGGTTTGTATCCAGAAGGACGCAAACATGAATTAACCTTATTATTCTTTTGTTTTGGAAACAACATGTTATCCACTAGAGAACACAGATAATGTCAACCTTTCCCCCCAAAAAGGATAATATATACATTAAAGGGCACACTAAAAGGGTCTGGAGACTCCTTTTTCAACTTTATAAAAGATTTTGGTTGGAATAGTTTAATAGTTTAACTATACTTAATAATCATTAATCATTAATCATTAATAACCATGCATTTAACTATGCAGCATTATTAATTTGTTACATCAGTGGATTGGACACAACTCTAAGTATGTGAATTGCCAGGTTTAATTTTTAATTTTTAATTTAAAATGATGGGTTTGTTTTTGTTGTTGTTGTTGAAGAAACACCCCCCAAAAAACCAACAACAACAAAAAAACACATTGTTGGGGGAAGAAAAAGTGGGTAGTTCAGTTCCCGATGACTTTTCCTTGGACAACATACCGCAAATTGCAACTAAGCAATGTATATAAAGAATTAGCGTGATAATAATGTGTGTGTGAATGGGTAATAATGTGGCTTGTAGTATAAAATTCTTTTGAGGGGTCAGTAAGCCTAGGAAAGTGCTTTAAATACCAGTCCAAATACATTCATTGTCTATATTCATCCACCAATTTTTTGCCACTGTTTAAGCCTTCTAGCATCACTACCTAATGTGAATCACTGCCTGATTTGAGTCATTTTCCTGCCAATAAGGTTCACCTGCCTGTGGTGTCTGTCAGGGTCACATATGTGTGACTCACACATGACAGTGACAGCTACTGCTGGAAAACCAGATGCTTTAGCATTTATGTTCTGTCTAATTTGTAGCCTAACTGATTCAGGATTTCACAGTTATATTAATGCTAATGTAAATGTAATTACCAGCACACAAGTCATAATAAAATGAATGTCAGACTTTATTGGTAGGTCCTATTAAAAGTTCCAGACGGCTATGTCTGGCTTTGAAATTGAAACCTATGCTAACAAATACGTTCTATTACCTCTGTACAGACAGGCTAATAGTTTCCCTCTTGTTTGCATTATTTATGCAAAACAGGCTGCTGGCTGTAGCATCATACTGGCTGTACAGACCTGTGAGTGAAATCAACCTTCTTATTCACTCCTACTGAGAATGCAGTAAGTTTATTTATTTTTTACAAAACAGAACTAAGGGAGCCAGCTGGGTTTTTTTTGTGATTTAATCTAAAATATCCATTTTAAATGTGTTATTCAAAGTAAAAAGAGCTTTCAATGATATTTACATATTATCACACATGCAACTGATAGTTGGTAGACTGACCTCTGCATCATAGCGCACAGCGGCAGACAGCAGAGAAAAAGCGTTTTCGACGGTGATTCCCCTCTTGATAATGTGCTGACACAGACGTTTTAGGCGGTTCTCACAATACGAGGTGGCCAGATCCAGCAGCCCTGAGCACACACAGAACCACACAGCACTGGAATTATGATTATATTGAAGAACTTTTAGATGTAGTCTCTTATCTTTCTTAGAAATAAATAAAGATACAAAAAAGTAATCAAGTCATGACAAATAAATATCATTGTTACCAATATCACTGATACTAGGTCAGTGGGTAATACTGAAATCACTCAGAGATCATGTGGTGAAGTGTATGTGGCACTGACCAATAGCATCCTCGGGAGGCAACTCCACATTGTCTGTGTAGAGGAACTCCAGAAACGAGCGGTACACAGGGTACGAGAACTGGTCTATTTCAATCACCTCCTTCATGTCTTCGTTCCAGTGAGACTGGAACATTGATCTGAAATGTTCACACCTGCACAGCAAAGGATACAGACACAGGTGTTACAAGAACCATTTCTGCGTGCTTCTTTTTAAACGGTTTATAATTCCCACAACCCAATAAACCAGCTTGGTTGTTAAATTCAAACCTGATCTTGAGAACTGCTTTGTGGACATAGATGTATTTTCCATCAACACAGAACTTGAGGTCCGCTGTCTCTGGGTTGTCAAACTCCTTTTTCAGTGACTGAGCCACAGTCAAGAAGTCATCGTGTTCTGGAGGGGGAACAAAACGACACACATACAGATCCCACAACACTCAAGCTCTGGCAACAGAAAGATAACAACTATAGCAATGAGACCAGTCGCATTTCCAAAAAGGTGGGGAAGCTGTGTAGAAAATATTGCAAGATTTTCAGATCCTTTAAACCCTATATTTGGTATACAAAGACAAGACAAAGACAGCATGTCACATGTTGAAACTGAAACTTTTATTACTTTTTCGATAAATATATGCTCATTTTTAACTTGAGGCCAGCATTACACTTTTAAAAAGGGACAAGGACAACAAAAAACTTTGTAAGGTGTTCTCTACTTAAATAAAATAAATTAGTTTTAAGTATTTTACATTACAGCGTGCATATGTCGTGAGAGCAAAACTTGTTTTGACTCCTCCCACAAAACCCATACCTAATTTAAATATGGTTGTCTTACCCTTCAAGGTCATCTTCGTGCTCACCCTGGAAGCCCCATTCTTACCACTTGCATGGAGCTATCTGGGACACATACTGGATCCCTTCAAATGTGGCAAAACGCCAAGAAATTGCAAATCACTGAGTAGGAAAGTGCATAGATAGCAAACATAAAGAAAATATTTTGGGACACTATTTTGGCACTAGTCACTGTTCAAATCATTGCATCTTTGTCTCGCCCCAAAAATTTATATAGTAGAACATCAAATTATCAGTCTGACGATGGAACAAGCATTCCCCCGGTCACTCTTCTAACCAGAAGTCTGACTAGGAAGTAGGATTTGGTCTTATCCAGCTAACCTTGGGGTTAACTCTGGGTTTTCTGTATTATGTAAGGCAGTTTACTTCTTTCCAGGATACACTGCCAGCTTACACTGTAGAGATAACCTGCTACACAGCAGGTTTTCCTGTTTCACTTTAGAAAGCTAAAAATGTCTAGTTTAGTTTTTATTAGTTTGAGTGTTAGTTTTAGTCTTTTTTTTAAAGTTAGTTTTTTAAGTTCACAACATCATTTCATTTTTTGCCAAAGTCTATATTTTATTTGTATTTTTGTTAACTAGAATGTCTTTTACGTTACATGTCTAGGGTTGATTTACCTAGTTGTGAACCACCTTCGTGTGACCACTTAGTCTGATTGCAAGTGTTGGGATAAGGAAAGCCAGACAATGGAAAGAAAGTCTGGTTATGCTGAACTTGCTTCGTAATACAAGCCGGAGATGTGTTGACTTCAAGATTGGACTTTTCAAATGAAAACTGCTCTTTGGTCTCCACATTATAGCCAGAGAACCAACTTTCACTTTTCAGTGAAGGTCAGTTTGACACAAGTTGGCATGTAAGACTTCCAAGGAACAATCCAAATGTAGAGCAGCGCAATCGAGGGGTGCACAAGAAGACGACATTGAAGACAACAGCGGACAAAGTCAAACAAGGGAAGGTTTTTATCTTTTATGGGCAGAGTCAACACATTTTATAATTGCACATCAAACAAAAAAGGCTTCAGAAATCAAACAGTGATCAGTAGCCGTACATTTGCGGTTAATGGAATGAAATCAAAAATTAATAATACTACATAATTAGTGCTATCCTTGGACTCTTTCAGGTCATTTTCTTACCCACTGAAAGAAGCCTCCACATTACTGAGGGGGTGGCAAAGCAGGCAAAGACATCATCGGTACAGGCAAAGTGTGTCAGGTGAGGGAGTACTATGGACTGGCCCCTGCACTGGCCCCACATGTACACCTGACCGCTCTGGGTTTTAGCAGCTGACGTGTGTGTGGAGTGACAGGCAGCAATCTCTACAATTCTGTTAAAGGAGTAAAGGAGTCAGTCGATGGTGGTGCGGGGACAGGATGAGTTAGATGTGTGATGCTTTACCTCACCTCTCTTTCTCAGTCAGAATCTGAACTGGGCTCAGCTGGTTGCTCTTGTTGCCAGTGCCCAGTTGTCCATATGTGTTGGCACCCCAAGCGTAAAGCAACCCTTCGTCCGTTAGTGCCATGGAGTGTGCATATCCTGACACGATCTAGAGAGGAAAAAAAAATCAAACAATTTTCAATGTAACATAGATTTTTTTTTAAACTCTTGTTTAAAATAAATAAAATAATAATAAATTATTAGCAACATTTTTTAATACATTCTGTACTACAGATTTGCTTATTACAGCCTCTTAATTGTGGTTTCAATTCAATTTTATTTATACAGCGCCAAATCACAACAATAGTCACCTCAAGGCCCTTTATATTGTAATGTAGACCCTACAGTAATACAAAGTTTCCTGTGTAAATTATTGTATTTTGGAGACTTCACTCCTATTTGGTCAACATACAGCATCACACCCAAATTCTGGTGTTTTATAATTACTCTGGCATTAGTTTCACAGGAGTGCTGACATTTTAAATCATTACTGTAAAGAATGCTCATTTAAGGAAAAAAAAAACTTAAAAAAACAAGTGACTATAAACCCAACTACAATTTAAATAAATAAAGTCACAGGCCCTGCATAAATGTCCATATCTAACATAGAGCTACTTATGCAATTTTTTTCTGCACAAAAGAATATATAAAATATAAAAGCAAATATAAACTGTAATCTAAAATTTACAGTCTTTCATACATGTGCAACAAACAGTCGTTCGTACAGACCCCATGCATGGCGAGTTCTTCACTCTGAGTTAGGAAGACACAACGGTAGAAGACCAATAAAACAAAGCTGAAGCTAAAACTATCCAGAGCTCCAAGCCTGCTATAAACCAGCAGCCTTGGTATGAGCAGTCAAAGGATCAAAACAGTTACAAGGACAATTATGGAGACAAGCGAAATAAAAGAAAGAGGTCAATATCCTGTTATCTGTGGAAGTTATAAATATATTAGTAAATGATGTAAGTGCCTGACATTTGGTTTGTTATAGAAATCTGTTGTACCTGCTTTTGTACAGCAAGATAATATCTCAGCAACTCATTTTCATTTTCTTTCCAGCAGCCGAGCACTTTATTTTCAGTTGTTTTAATGAAAGAAGCAACTTACTGCAGTTTGGGGGGAATTGTAAAATTTACTAATTTGTTTGTGAAAATACTTTTCTGTGAACCTGTGTCGATCGGTCTAACCTTTGATATTTTGGATATAGATGTTATTATATATCATTTTAGATATGTGTGGATTTGGCTTTTCCATGATTAGCATACGGATTATTGGGTTTAATGATTATAATCAGTTCATTCCTGAGTCCTTGTTTTTGCCAAATTCCCTGAAGGCATTCCTAAGAGTTGGCCAACCCAAAAACATAATGCCTCAGGATCTAGCTGTAGTTGAGGCATAAAACATCAAAATATATGTACTTTTTTTTTTTTAAACTTCATACAAGTAGGAAAATTATTTCATAGTAACCTGACGTGTGTAATCTCACACCTGTTGCACACATAAACCCTGCAGACCGACAAGTCGACAGGGGGTGAGCTGGTTCCCATTGTTTCCAAGTCCAAGTTGTCCATTGCCGTTATAGCCCCAGCCGTACACCTAGAGAGACACAAAGAGAACATGAGTGCTGTTTCAGTGAGAGTAAGCCAATACTGTTTCATAAAGCTCCAGGACAAATAAAAAAAAAAAACAACTCACCTCTCCATTGTCCACTACTGCCAGGGATGAGGTCTGACCACAGTCGATACTCACAGCCACCTTGTTCTGCAGGCAGCTGGACACTCTGCGGGGTGTGGGCTGGTTCGCCGTGGAGCCTGAGCCCACTTGACCACAGTTATTGTAACCCCATGCATACACCTGCCAGACAAAAAGATAAAGTTAAGAATAAGAGCAGGATGAAATTCTCTATGAAAGCCAGATGCTTTAAAAATACTTTGGAAAGGTTATTACCCCCACCAAGAAGGTTAGGTTTTTGGTATTGTTTGCATAATCCACCTGGAAACATGATAGATCGAAAAGTTTTGAATGAATTCTTATAAAACCTCTAGGGGTGTACAGTGGGGTCATGTTAAAAATCCATTAAAAGTTTGCTTACATTCACCAAGGTCAACTTACTCATTTATTGGCCAACAAGTGACCAAAAGCTCTATAAATTAGAAATTATTATTCTTGCAATTGTGGTGTGTATTGTCAACATATAGAAAGTACAGTGTAAAGATTTAAAATATCATGTCACATCTGACCTCTGACCTCTCCTTCAAGGTCAATAGATTGATCGGAAGGTCAAAGTGACAATGTTATATAGAGCTATTTAAAATTATGGTTCTTACTGCTTACACTGTTTGTACTGACAACATAAAGGCATATAGGGAATGATATACGGGGAATATAAATATCACATTATAGTTTCCATCCAAATATCATATCACATTTGACCTCTGACCTCACTTTTACATTTCATATCTGGCTTTCTTTCAAGCTGACCCCAAAATCTGTTATATCTTTGAAAAAAAGTACTGTCGAGAGAAAGAATGAGCTGCATTGTTACTGTCAGAGATTAGGTATAATATTATATAATAAGCTCAAGTTATTCGTGTTATTCAAGTCATTTACAAATCAATACCTATTATCCTCCATAATGTTTGTGAAATCAAAGCAAACATCTGTCATGCTACCCTTATCTCATTTTTAGTGTACTACAAACTTATTCATTTACATTTTAGTTTTAATAACATCATTTATGAAAGTGTGGTTAAAACAAAATGAAATGTAAATATATTATGCTAAATAATATAACACTAGCCCCTTAAATGTAAATACTGCAGAAAGAGTGAGCTGACTTGGCTTATGTTTTATGGTTATTACTGTTTGTTTGTTTAATCTTTTTGCAAGATTTGCAAGAACATGTCAGCCATGTTCATGCAGTGTCACAGCAGTGAATGATGGATTTATTAAGTTCCAAATGGGAATATTGTATCAGCTGTATAACAGGAAAAATGCACAGACTCTCTGGCTACCAAGATAGCTGCGTCCCTCATATTACAAACAGGAAAAAAAAAAAGAGTTTGACCAGCCAGCATCTCTAACAGAGCTCACTAACTGTGTGAAGCAATTCGAAGTACAATACATTCCTTGTGGCTGGACTTATTTTTCTAGGTTCTTAACTCAGGGGACTCAAGTGTAGCTGTGACTGGAATACGGGTAAGGTCTGTAAGGGTCTGTTAACTAGGTAACAGCTTTAGTCAGAGCAGAGTCACCTGTGTATTTAGAAAAGTTTCAAACAGGCTTCTGTATTTCCCTCTCTGTAAATCTGCTGTAAAAGTAAATTATTTTTTTCTCTCTTCTTTAACTCCTACAAACTCACTTCTCCTGTATCAGTCAGAGCCATTGAGTGGTGAGAGCCACAGGCCACCTCTGTGACCTTCTTATTGAGCAGGTTGGCAGACACGAGCACCGGAGCTACTCCTTGGTTGGTTGTCCCATTTCCCAGTTGGCTGTAGCCATTATGGCCCCAGGCAAATAGCTCTCCATCTGAAATACAAAGAGCTTAGTCATTCTCCTGCACTTTTTAATCCAACTGTAAAGAGGAGGATTACATCTTTTGTTAAGCTACCCTCTGTGGCCAGCAGGATGTGGGGTCCACTACCGTAGCTCAGGCTAACCACCTTTCTGCCGCTCAGGAAGTCCAGTTTTTTGGGTACAATTGTGCTCAGGCTGTCCCCTGTTCCCAGGCAGTTACTGCAGTTCAGCCCAAACACAAACACCTGAGTGTGGAGGTCAGCAGAGAGGAAAAAAAGAAAAAAGAATTCAGTGTTGATTGGTGATAAGGAGTGCTAAACAGACAGCGCCAGTCAGCTGATTAGGGAACGGGTCAGAGTACAAACACAAAAACATCAACATCAGCAGGCAACACTGAGAGGAAGACGTTTTAATTATGCAATAACATAGATAGAATAGATCTTTTTTTTTTTTAAATGCAATTTAAATTCATTACAATAGTATGAAAAATCTTTTTATACTTGACAAAGTTCCCATTCACAAACCTCTATAAAGGGTTTTTCTTATCACAGTGGTACCACGATATAGCCACTTAGCATGTGTTAAAGCAGGGGTGCTCACATTTCTAGGGGCCAGGGACCCCCAATAGGAGGAAAAATACATTCGGAGGACTCCCCTTTCTCCTAAAATCCTAACTTTGATTTACCTGGCTTGGGTTTCGCATCACCTGATAATGTGGACTGACTCAAATATTTGTTAATGCCCATGAGCTGGATAATGTGCCAACATCACACCAAAAGGAGTGATTTGTTGCAGCCTTACAAACACAAACAAATCATTTTATGACAAACTAACATAGAATTTCTTCTGGCCAAACAATAACATTTTTTCTTATTTATTTATTTATTTATTTAGTTATGTAATTAGTTGGTTGGTTAGTTAGTTAACCTTTATTTAACCAAGAGAATATGAGTCACAAGCATGTCCTTGCCAAGAAAGACAGCAGTACAATAAACAGAGGTGTGTGTGTTATGCAACTCTGTTTTATGCAACACAGAAAAATACACACAGAAATAAATACACAAATTAACCACACTAAAATACAGCTGATTAAAAAAAACCAACCCAACCAAAATTTAAAACTAAAACGTCAGCGTCAATAAAGCCTGAAACATCAATAGTCAATATAGTAACTCATTGTCAGTAAGCAGAGAGCAGACAGAAGACATGAGTCTTGGGACCTAAGACAATAAGTTAATAAACTTTCTAATGAATGTAAGTCAGTATGATGGGAACAGACCAAGATATTATCAGTAAGACTATATCAGTGGTTGAGTCCTCAAAATGACAAAGCAGATCACTCGACCTAAGTATACAATGTACAGCATGTGACTCTTAAAAGCTTTAAGGTTTGTAATAAATCTCAGTGCTCCATGATAGACAGAATCCAGCATATGTAAGCACTGTGAAGATCCCCATGCATCACCATAATCGAACACTTTCATAAGGGTGGAATCAACATCTTAGGAGGCAAAGACACACAATAAATTTTATATATATATTTTTTTTCAAACCCCTTAGCTGGGTTGCAGAATCCTGGAGAACCACTTAGTTAAAACACCAACAATGTCAAAGTCATTTAAAGAGCACTTGAAAATGGACCTGCCTCTGCTCTGGGCCAGTGGTTAGAAAGAAAGAAAGAAAGAAAGAAAGAAAGAAAGAAAGAAAGAAAGAAAGAAAGAAAGAAAGAACGTTAAATTGAGTTGAACTGCTAGTGGTCACGGCAGATGGCCGCCTCTCCCTGAGCCTGATTCTGTCAGAGGTTCTTCCTGTTAAAAGGGAGTTTTTCCTCCCAACTGTCACCAAAGCCTTTGCTAAAAAGGGGGTCATCTGATTGTTGGGGGTTTCTCTGTTTTCTCAGAGTTATTGTAGAGTCTTTATTACCTTACAATATAAGGTGAAGTGCCTTGAGGCAACTGTTGTTGTTCTGTGTAACAGCATGTGAATAAATACTTTTCAGCACGTCTCAACATTTTTGGACCTTTTTTAAAATGGCAAATAACTGATTTTCAACACTAACAGTTAACTGCAATCTTTACACATCAGGCTGGTACAATACAACATTTATCACTATTATTATTGTTATTTATTCTTTAACTTTTGGGTCTCTTTAGCTCCAGATGAAAAATCTGGTTCTTTCCCTGCAGCCACTGTCAGAAATATTGAGTACTACAGCTTAAAACACACAGCTACTGAGAGTCAGTCTCTGTTTATCATGCTACAATAACACTGACATAAAAAATGCAATGCAGTGTAAGCATACTCTGTGGTGGATTACTTACTGTAAGGATGTTTTCTTCTACCACTGATTAAAGTTGAATGTGGTGTAAACTGAACCCAGCAGCTGTTTTCAAGGTAGGACACTCAAACAATCCACACTACGCTGAATGAAATTATAATAATGTAAACATGAAATGTAGCTTAAAGTCTAAAAACGTGGAAAAACAACAGGTCATCTGACTATCAATTATGCAACATGAAGCAAGCTTCAAAGCTTTAAATCATCTCTTGATTAACACACAACCACAACCCTGTTTTCCCTCTGACCCCTCACCTCATCATCATTGGTAATGTAGATGGCCTCATTAGCAGATGATCCAAACACGCATGCTTTCCGTATGGAAGCGAGCTCCTGAGGTCCCATCAGGCTGAAAATGGGCCACTTGGTTACATCCACCATGGTGTCCTCACAGTATGTGGCAAGGGCGGCAGGCTGGAAGGATGAACTTCAATCCACAGGTGGGACACGGGACAGGGGGAGGGGGAAGGTCTGAAGAGGTAAGGCTGCCAGCGCTGCAGTCACTAGACACAAACAGAAACAAAATTCTGTCTTCCAGATAATCATCTTTTCACAAAATATTGTTAGTTCAGTCCAGCTTTAATTCAAAGGGCTTCAGGTTTAATTCAAGGGGTTTTCCAAAAAAAAAGAAAAAAAAAAAAAGAGTCAATGGCTGTTTTGGAAGTACAGCCATTTTTATACATATTCAGAAGCTTTATGGCCAGATAAGGGCTATTCACTTGTTATTTCATGACAAATTCAAAGTGTTTAATTTGCATTTTATTGCTTTTCATTGTAATTTTAAACATGAGGCCCAAAGAGACATCAGTGCAAGTGGAGGAGGTCATCATTAGGTGGAAAAAACAAAATAAAACATAGAGAGATTTTTAAAAACTTTAGGTGGAGTCTAATCAACAATCTGCTATATTCTTCAAAAGAATCAGTGCACTGGGAACCTCAGCAAGACCAAAAGGCCTGAAAGACCACAGAAGACAACAATTAAAGTGCATTATGCTAGAAATCTTTCCATGGTTAACGTTACATTCATAACATCCAACCATGTGAAGAACGCTCTCAAGGACGTAAACCCATGACTGTCAAAGTTTACGATAAAGAAGCCCTTTCATGAATGTAAATACCAGTTACAGTGAAAAACAGGAAGACCAGATTAAACTTTGCCGTAAAACATCTAAAATTATTCGGACAAACGAACCCAAGATTACGTTGTACCAGAATCATGGGAAGAGAAAAGTAAGGCGAAGGAAAGGAAAGGAGCAGCTTTGAAGAATACCACATCATCTGTCAAACATTGTTTAGGCAATATTATGTCATAGGCTTATATGGATGCTAGTGGAACTAGGCCACTACTGTTCATTGGTGACGTGACTGCTCATAGAAGCAGCAGGATGAATTGTGACGTGTACAGCCTTTACTTTTTGCTCAGATTCATACAAATGCTACAAAAATGATCAGTCGGCTCTTCACAACCGATATCAGATAACACTGCTAGCTGGGCCAATGTAATGTTGCATCCTTACTTTTCTTTTCCCTGTAGCTTACTCTAACTCAGATTTAAAATGTATAATTCTGCTTTAGAGAATCTTCTACTTTATATTCATCACAGACATCACACACACACGTGCTGTTTTGACTCTCACTTATATGGCTATGGGTAAACACAGCTTATGATCCTCAAGGTCTTAAGGTTTTCTGATAAAATGGGTGTTAAAAGTGTAGTAAGCCGGGTCACGGAGGTTCTTTGTTTGGTAACAACACTGCTAAATCAGTGTTGTGCTAAACACTAACGAAAACTTTAAGTGTAATATCTTCGCTTATTTTGGTCGACTGTAATCAACAGGATTTATAAAGGGGTCATATATAAAATAAAGAAATGACCTTTGTTGCAATTATCTTTATGACTCTGTGTTATGCATCCACATTACAATTACTCCACGCCTTTTAGGAGACTTAAAATATCCCCAAAGAACTGTGATGTTCTAATTTTTTTCCCCAATTTTTGCTGCCCTCTTGGCTAGCTCTCTCTTTTGTAAAAGCAATTTTAAATGTCAGTTAGACTTTTTACGTGGATAAGTAAAGGATATATAAAAGCCCTTTTCTCCTTAAACAGCTTCTACCTTATGACATGAATGTTCTTTTTGGCTAAAAATGACTTGAAATCATTCAGGAGAGATTTGCTTGACAAGTCATTTACAACCGTTTAAATACGGACTATTTATTCATTTATTTATTTTTGACAAATGCCGGAAATCCCTTTTTGACACAACACAGGCGTCATCCCGTAAATACCCACCCCCTCCCACCTGCATGATGTGTAATGATTAAAACCACTCGTAGTTACTGTTACATGACCACAGCTTGCTGTTGTTAACAAAGGCATTGCTCAGCATAGTGAGCCCAGCTGACGCATCACAACATACCGTGAATGCAGCTGGTACTGGACGCATCCGCTGGGAAAATCGGTACTAACTTATCTTTTAATTGGCTACAGTTAGCGTTAGGACTTTTTAAAAATCACACATTTCAGTTTAAATTTAAAAAAACTACAACATTAATACGTTCCCGTTGACTCACCCGTTAGGCAGGTCTGCTTCTACGGCCGTTGGCGGTTGCTCCTGGCCGTCTCACCATGGCACACAACGGCTAAGAACAGTCCGTTTTCCCTTTCTGCCGTAGCCGCAGCGCTCAAGTGCGTTTATTTGCGGAAGTGGGGAGAAAAATAATGTCACGTGATACTAAGACCAGCACAGTCGATTGCAGATTTCACCAATTGTTCCCCACCTCGCATTTTCCCACCAAATCTAGCTGTGGTTTTCAGCTAGGTTCGTATGCAGTTAACCTCCAAGTAGGACAGTAGATTTCACATTCATTCGCCAAAGAGGAATATTTGGTCAGGTTCAAGACAAATTAGTTTATTTTGGAAGCTAGTTATTCTTTTATGCCGTGTCCAAAATGCAACATGGACATAACCAGCACTTAAACACCTAGGATGTGAACTTGGAGACATCTGGTCTTTTTCAGCCCAAATTTCAGAATGAATAATATTTTTATATTCATGATTTCTTTTAATGCGGTGGGGAGACTAGACTGGTAAAGTGTTTGTTTCTGTTATTTGTAAGTGTAAAGAACAATCCTGACGCATAGTTTAAAGTACTGTATTCTTTAATGTCTTAAACATCAGTTATGTACATTGCTTATGTCAGTCTACATAAATAAAAATCTGATTTTACCCAGAGGTACCAGAATAAGCAGGACAAACATCTTCTGAAAATAAAAGTTGCCTTACCTCTCTATAATAAAAGGTCGTTCTCTCTCTGATTGAATTTTCTCATCACTGAAATATACTTTGAGTGTCTGTCCCCGTTTTTTTTCCCCCCAAGACAACTGAGCGCCTTGATCTGCAAAGGAAGCTTTTGTAATGCAACCAAAACCTTCAGATCTTAGTGGACGTTTTAGTCACCTGCTCTTCCAAACGTCAAGAAAGAAGTTAGCATCCTCGCTCAAGAGAAGATCCATTCTCAGATTTGCTGTGTGCCTCTTAAGAGTTATTGATCACACATTCTTCCAAAATGCACCATGTTATGTAAAATCCTTGTAATTCACCCCCCTAAAAAAACAAAACTATTCCCCATGCAGTTAACCTGGTGCATTTGGATCTGGGTCAAGCAGGATTAACGTTCCATTTGGAGGCCTCTTATCTTATTTTGCTTCTTTTTGTACTCCACAGGAAACCCAGATTCAGTGTTTGCAGTCCAAGTTAATCATTGAGTGAGCCAGTGTGTTCATCAACACTCGTAAGGATTCAGGTAACGGAAACATTCACAGCACAAATGGGGCATTTATTCCTCTAATCTAGTTTTCAGTTCTGAATATGTACAGCAGAG
The DNA here is from genome assembly GCA_015106755.1 of Etia nguti. NCBI lineage: Eukaryota > Metazoa > Chordata > Actinopteri > Cichliformes > Cichlidae > Etia > Etia nguti. The sequence goes on along the minus strand of VUQG01010914.1, from coordinate 49,497 downwards.
CCAAAAGCCTGGTATAGTCTACATTAGGGTGGCCAAGTAAATTCTAAAAATCACTTAAAAGAGAGCCACGAACCACAAATAAATCTCATCAAATTAGCTGCTGAAATGTCTGACCTATAAAAAGGACAAGCCAAAGAAAGGAGAAAGAGTACTTTACATTTGCTTTTTTATAACAAGGTGGTCAGCCTCAAGTCACAGAAAGAAAGCGATGCTCATCTTTAACAAAATATATTCAGAGCGCGTAAAAACTGAGCTCAAAGGGAGTTCCATCTTCCTCACAAACACTTGGAATCAAATGAATCCCTGCAGAAAGCAACTCGCACCCATACAACTTAAAACAGCTACCATATGTGTGAGTCACAAAAGCACGAAAGATCCAGCAGCTAAACAGCAAGTTTATTTTGGTTAGGATCAGAAACACAGATCATGTCCTGAGGGTCAAAGATGAGGAAGAGATATCAGAATCCCCCCTGACTGAAATATGGCAATGATGGCTTGTGATTTTTCCAAG
>VUQG01010914.1:11336-23470 GCA_015106755.1 Etia nguti | reverse complement strand
CCCCCCTTTTTTTTTTTTTTTTTTTTTTAAGTTTCTTACAACGCCAACTGGCAACTGAGAGACATCAAAAATCAGGATGTTGCGTGACCCAAATTGCTCAAACGGAGCTTTTGGCAGAGCTCAATCCAAGCTTTTACGCGCGTACAGGGATCCGAGTCGGTTTCACTTTCCGGATGGGGATACTCCACACACATTTGGAACGTGACAGCCAAATCTGTATCCTTTGCGATGCTGCATCATTTTTTTTTTCGTGTTCAAATATTGCATCTTCTGCCTAATGGGGAGGCATCCCTTAGTGGGTGCGTATTGTGTAGTGCGTTTTATCGTGTGCTGATATTTTGTTGGTGTTGGGGTTTTTTTTGTTCGTTTGTTTTCTAAATTGAGCATCGATTTGACGCCTGGATGATGTGTTTGCAGGGTGCAATGGAGCAGCTAGAAGAGGAACTTACATGCCCAATCTGCTGCGGTCTCTTCGAGGACCCGCGGGTCTTGCTGTGCTCACACAGCTTTTGCAAGAAATGCCTGGAGGGACTCTTAGAGGGGAATCGAGGTCCAGCTTTTAGGACACCTTTCAAATGCCCCACCTGCCGCAAAGAGACCCCCCACAACGGCGCAAACAGCCTGCAGATCAACTACTCTCTGCGCGGGATAGTCGAGAAGTTCAGCAAAATAAAGGTTATACCCAAAATGTCTGTATGTAAACAACACTCCGGTCAGCCTCTTAACATATTTTGCGCCACCGACTTGAAACTAATATGTGGATTTTGCGCAGCGATGAATGACCACGAAGGGCACAAGTTCTGCTCCTTGGAGGATGCGTATGAACGTGAGAAGAAGGTGTTTGATGAGCTGCTTCGCGGGGTGAAGAACTGGCGAAGCGCAGATTACCTGTCCTGCCTGGATACACTACAAGCCAGTAAGAAAAAAGCGCTTCTGTCGGTGAGTAAGGACGCAGAGAAGGTAAAAGACTATTTCGAGAAACTCATCAGTGCCCTTGAATGCAAAAAGAATGAGATCCTGTCCGACTTCGAAACACTAAAGCTGGTGGTGATGCAGGCATACGACCCGGAGATCAACAAGCTGAGCGCAGCGCTGGAGGAGCAGAAACGGGCGCTGAGCATCGCTGGGTCTTTCGGGAGCGTTTCGGACCCCCTGTGCTTTCTGCAGCAGATGCAAGAGTTCCGGGACAAGTTAAAGGTGCTTAAGAATACTCCACTGCCGTCTAGAAAAGACATGGACGTCGGTCCCGTTGTGCGTAATTTCGACGTTAAAAACTGGGATTCACTGAGGCTCAGGGAAGTGGACAGGATGTCGGTCCCCCACGAGAGTGGCTCCTACCGAACGGGGAACAAACGCATGGCAGTGCCCAGATGGATCAGCATTCTCATCCTCACACTTATCAGCTCGTTGGTGCTATCTCTGCTGCTGCCGCACACCTTCACAGCGTATGTGACCAGGGAGGCTGAATCACTTCTCGCTGCACTTTTCTCGGTCTTTGCACACACCGATGCGTGCCTGCAGGAAATCAAGGACATTTACATAGATGTGGTTGATGCAGGTCAGAAATATATCATGCAGTTAATCGACTCTACTGCCCGCTTTATTGGCAGTTCTAAGTTACCCACTAACTAGACAGCGTTAACTCACAGCTGTCAGATAATTTACACATGACAAGTGAGATGTAAAACGCTAGCGAATACTTTAAAACACCTAATTGTTTACCGTGTCTTTGTTGTTCTTGTTTGTTTGTTTGTTTGTTTTTGCCTTATTGAACAAGCTGCAACCTCGATGAAGCCATAGAATCAAACGAATCAACCCTTAATCCTCAGAGGTTATAGCCTGCCTTTTCATCAAGTAAACACCAATTCACTTTTTTCCATGAATGTGCAATCGATTCCTTTTTTTCCAAACAAAAAAAAACAAAAACAAAAACAAAAAAAACCCCACAATCATTTCATATTTGTTCAACGTGATTTTCACAAATAAATCTGAGAAATTTGAGTCAGCTCTTTGTTTTTATTTAATGCGACAGCTCAGATCGGGCTGCTTTTTCAAAATGTATATATGTAAGTGTAATTCGATGAAGTAAACAAGTGCGTAATTAAATAATGCAGTGTGGTCCACGGCCTCTCTTCCATAGAGGCTCGGCGCCACAGTGATGCTGCAGCCTCTTCAAGGTTATAAGCGTTACATAACAGGGCCCGTGTGAAAAATTCAGCAGGCTGCAGACACAGCAGCTCCCAGTGATCACACCGCTTTTTGACATGTGTGGATGAAACCTTACATCCTTATAGGTGTCTATCAGATCATAGATCTGCAGGCAGTGGTGCATAATTGCTGAATACCCCCCCACCCCCATACTATTTATTTTTTATTTTTTAATTGTTGTTATGCGACTCATTCATTGCATGACTGTGTCCAGACTGTGAAGTCAATCCTACAGGGTGGGTAATTAATAGAAGTGTGTGTATATTCTCTGGTTTTCTGCTGTGCGTCTGAATAGAAATGAAAGTAACCTTGAGGCCTAAAACTCAAAACACGTGGTTAAATTGAATAAATTTGGGTTAACTCACATCATATATTTGGCTTTTTATTAAAAAATGGATCAGAGCAAAAGGACAGTGGATTGTGACTAAGGATCAGTTATCCTGTTGCTTATGTATTCCCTATATGCATTTTGGAGAGGGAGACTCCATAAGATCACACCACAAAGCGAATCAGTGATGTCAGCACTGACCATAATTCACGATCTACGTCATGGCACGCATGTACATATATATAGCTTTCTGTTGCCAGGCAAATACAGCATGGGTATAAAAGTAGGAGTCTCCATTAATATTTAATTTTAATGTCACGCAAATATAAACACAGCCTGTTAAACGTTAACTGGGTAAAAATGAAACAAAACTATTGGACGGTTGTATAACTGACCTTTTAACACGGCCATAAAGACAGCGCACGGTCAGCCACTTTATACCAAAAGTGAGAATAAAAAACTTCAAGCTCTCATCTGGACAATCGGCGGTCACTAAATATTCAAATAATTTGTAAATAATCTGCTCAGTGTACCAAATATCACATTTCTGGAACATTTCCAGCACTCTGGGATGTTTTTAAACCGTGGCTCAGAGCATGTGATTGTAATTTTTTTTAAATTGCTGCTTTATTGAATAATGAGTTTTCCCATTATTTTTCTCATTAGCAGAGTACAAATTTTTACCCAGAAACCGACTTTCTCTTGGTGTGGGGGTGGATATGGGAACTATTGTACAGCTGTATATTAATGTAGGCAAAGGTAATAAAATGCGTCGAAAGGTATAAGCAGGTAAATATGCGTTTTTAAAAAATATCAGCAGTGATAAAAATGCATATATAAATAATTCTAAGTCACTATAGGGAATTTCAGACTGCACATCGATTACCGCTGCTTACATATTTTGATGTGTGCGGAGTCTGTTGCTTTTCTAATGCGCAAAATGCTGGGATTTAAATCCAACACTCTGCATTTAAATCACAGCATTTAGAAAGACAAGATTTCAATATTTCCAAAATTACAAATAATGTTTTTTTTCCCCCTTACCCCACCTACTCCGTTAATACACACACACACACACACACACAGCTGTTTTAAGTCCACCGTCTAGTCCTGCCAATATGAAAGATTAAGACATTATAGACAATTTAGTAAATCCGTATGAATGGTATAAAATATGCTTGATGTGTATATATATAAGTAACGAGAGGTATATTGTTTTTATAATTTCGTAACACTCAAAAGTTCTTGCAAAGAAATAAATCAGGGATAATAAAACCCCTCACACTTTTATTCAAAATTCATAAATATCACCCTTGTTAAATGGACTAATTCTATTTTTCTCTTAGTTTCATAAATACGCGATTTTCTGATTTTTTAATAATAATAATAATAAAAAGGCCTATTAGGCCAAATGGAAGGAAACTGCTGCAGCTGCGTTTCGTCAGTAAAAGGAGAAATGTTGGACTAGACAGAAATGACTGTTCCCAAGGAGAAGAAAAAAAGAAAATGCAAGCACTCAGTACTCAGCCACGGATGTGTTTCTTACAAACTTTAAACGGAATGGCCTGGTATGTATAACTTTACAGAGGAGTGTAACAACGCAGTCAACTTTTCTATTAATTTTTTTCTTATACTCACATAAAGCCTGTCATGTTTTTTTTTTTAAAAATGCATATTAACCAACTTAAACGATCCTATTCCAAAGGCCTGTAAATCGAAGTTAAACGCATTTTATTTAAGGGAGTCTGAATCTGGATCATCGTCAGTATCATCCTGGCAGCACATCGTTCGTATCCAACACCACTTAAAATGGAGGGCTTAGCCCGCCGCCTGAGCAGAACTGCAGATTTAGTTCACAAAATATAACGCTATATATTAAAAATATAAAGGCAGATATAATGCAAAATAATATAAGGTAAATTCTGACCGCTATAAGCAAGTTAATATAAAAAACTATCGAATAAACGGAGCTCAATGCATTATTTTAAAAGCCGTATTTTTACACATTACACAAAGTGAATTCAACTTGATTTTTCCGATGCACTCCTGGTGTTTGGGCGACAATCCAAGCATGATTGTAACGATTTAAATCCGAAGCAAATCTGTGTCACCGCGCTTTGCTGAATAGGCCTAAATATCCAAGCAGCGCTGCAGAAAGGCCACGCAGGCCATTGTGCGCATTTCTTCTCCGAGGACGGCGGCGCTTCTTAAAGCCGCGTTAATAGTTTCCGCTATGGGGAACACAAACGCTTTTCCTGTCCTTTCAACTAAAGACTACTAAACACACCACACCGACACAAAATTTAGCATGACAACTTGAAAACACATTGCAGACAAAACCGAATTAAAACGTTTTTATTCTCAAAAGGTGCACACATAATAGTGAAGTGTAATAAAATATAGTATACATATTTTACATGTCAATACAATATGGAATAGACATTAAGTAAGAATCAGTGAGTCAACCTGTACCTGTAAGCATCTCTAAAGGCCAGCCTCTGTTTGCCACCACCGGAGTGGTCTGAGTACACTCAGTGGTGGTTAGTTGCTGTGATTGTGAGTGGCCTGCTTTGCTTCAGCAGCACGATCAATACTGGAGACTTCAGCTAGAGTGTTAACTCCAATATTTACGTGCTGCTACAGTAAGGCGACCAGAAAGTGAGACTGGGAAAGCTCCAAACAACTTTTTAATCATTTGGGGGGAGGAAAGGCTATGTGGAATTATTTCAAGTCAGTAAAGACTACTTTTTATGCAAAAGTGACAGTACGTTACCTGTTACCTCAAGCTTTCACTGCAACAGTACGTTTGGTGGAGGGACTGTGAGATGATAGCTATGTAGTATATTCAGGCTTTACTGCGGCAGCACAGTATGGCCTGCATCTCAGTATAACCCACAAACCATTCCGTGCTGCTACAACATCACCAGAACTGCTGCTGCGGTCCTTCCATTCAAAACAGTCTCAGCTTCTGAGTTATTTGTGCTGTCTTCATCCTCCGGCCTTCTAATCCTTAGCACATGTTTACGGATGGATACAGAGCTATTACCTATTATTTAAACCACCTAAAGACATTCAGGTGATCACCAGAATCAGATTAAAGTCTTCAGTCTTCTCCTAAAGTGGCCAAGGAGACTCTGCATCTGAAACACACACACACACACACACAAAAAAAAAGAGAGAGAGAGAGAGAGAGAGAAAAGGTTTAATATAATACAGAAGTCAGTCTCAAAATATTAACATTAAGTATTAAAGTGTTCTTTGTGCTCAAAAGTATGTGGACAGGAGAGCTTAACACTCTTGCGTTTGTTGAAAGCCTCATCTCAAAACTCTATGGGCATTACTAAGCTGCTGCACTTTTCCAGGAAATCACTTATCACGATTTCAAAGCCTGGCTGCCAAGATTGCACCAATTTAGCCACAATGTAAGGTTGGACAATGATGCTGGATGATAAGGCCTGGACCCTTGGCTAGCTGTCGGCCTCCAGTTCATCCACAAGCTGTTGGATGGGATTGAGGTCAGAGCTGTGTGTAGGCCGGACAAAACTCGAAAATATATTTCTTTATAGATATTGCTCAATGCACGAAGCACTGTTGAAACTAGAAGACGTATTCCCCAAACTGTTGCCACATTTAAAGTACACAAATATTATTATATGCTGTACAGTTAGGATTCCCCTCAACTTGGAGCCAAGCAGCCTATAGGAGCACCACCGTCCACTGACTTTGTAATGTACTTCTAGTTTTACATCTGATGTTTAAAGATTTTGCAATCTACTTTTGTTTAAAAAAAAAAAAAAAACTAGTAGGAGTCAAAATTAAATGACTGTTTATTTACACCCTTGCAAATAAGGCATGGACAGATTTATGTCAGCAGTGTATAATTATTTGACAAGGCACTTTTCTAAAAGTCAGAATTCATTACTAAATTTCTCTCTGATGTAAATTTACAAACTATTGTTGCATTTTCATTCCTCTGTGACTTCCATTAGTGCTACAAGTGTAAAACTAGCATATAGTGCACACAGTTCACTGTTCATACTCCATAGAAACTACTGAAAATAACTCAAGTTTAAAATTCATCTTAAAATAGGGCAAAATCAAAAGGAAATAATAATAATAGTTTAATTTTTTTTTAAATATGCTCTTAAAAATAAAAATTCAAACATAGACAGGGGGTCATATGGAGAGACAGATATTTTGTTAACAGATATTTTGGCTTTTCAGTAGCCAGTACACATTAGGTCATCTGAAACGTAGAAGAAAGCAACTGGGGGAAAGAAAAAAAAAAAAAAGTAATTAGCCCACAACATAAAACAACAGCTCAGCAAGTAAAATATCTTCCAGTTATATCAACTGAAGAATGTGCCAACCTTGATGTAAAAAGTTTTAGGCTGCTGTACTAAATGTCAACCAAACATTAAATCTTAAAACATGTAGAAGGTGTTAAAACAAACATTATCCTGATAATAATCCCATGGGAGATTTAGGCCAACAATTGTTACCACTAGAGGTCTCAATGGACCTGTAATTATGACCTTAGTCTGAAATGGACATGATAGCCTGAATCTGATAAAGTCTCTTGCATACTTCCCCTCCAAAAAGACACTGATAAGTTCGGCAGTTGTTTTCTTTCTCACACAAACTCCAGTCTAGTTCACATGAAAGACTAAAAAGAAAAGAAAAGCCACAAACATTTTTTTCCTATGTGATAATAAAGGTGCGAGTAGGGATAACAACAATAGTGGCACAAAGGCACTGCTTTCATCTGTTATACTGTAACACACAAAAGTCTTTACTTTGACTTTAAAACTTGATGGAGTCTCACAAATAGTTTACAAAATGGCCCAAGCTCTCACAGTACTATACAGCAATGGTAAAAATCCCCAAACATCTTCTATTTCTCAGTAAAGTGTTAAACAGATGCAACTTGAACTATGATGACTGCCAAAATAAAACTTGTTATACCAGCTTGCATAGAAATGTTAAATTTACCTCCTGTGCCATTACAGCAAAGTTTCTAATATTTAAAGGACATCGCACCATTCTGACTTCAGGCAAATTAAACACCTTTATTAATGGCAGGCATTAATGATTACAGCCAAATTAGGTAACCCAATGTAGTCAACACAAGTTCAACAGCACAACTCAGTCAGACCTACCTGACAGAAAAACCGGAAAAACAGTGAAGACCACTTAGTGTGGTGTGCTTTTTTTGCCCCCTCTCTACTTCCCTATTCTACTTACCTAGTTGATAAGTAGAAGTCTAGCCCTTAATTCACAGATGATATCCCGTATCGCCTAACATTAAAAAACACATGGAAAAACACAGTACAAGCTAAGTCAGTATGAAATTAAACACTTCCTCAATTCTAAATTCAAATTTAGTGCTAATTTTACAGTTGATATCATGCATACCTAAAATATTTTTTGCACCTTGTAAATGACAAAAAAAATAAATAAAAATAAGATTGTTACTAAGAAAACAGAGTTTTAAGACATTTGATGCTGCTGTTAATTTACAACTACAAACCAAGACTGTGCAATTGCCAAATCTGTGGGCCATGACAAATTCCTGTTTTATTCCTAGGCTAATAAAGTCCACACTGCCTGTTAGGAGTGCAACAAAAATTAGAAACCAGTCTTCAAACAAAAATGCTACACCCACTTGCTTCCCGATCACGGGGATTTTCCGTTTTTAGCTTTGTAAACAGAATAACTTGCATTACCCATTCAAATAAAATAAAATAAAAATTGACAGAAGACATGAGCGTGCTCTGCAGAGCTGCAGGTGAGAAATGACATCAGTCATTGTTTTTAAAATCAGGAAAAATAAATAAATTTCCAAGAAAAATACATTCACTGATTTACCAAAAAAAGGGGAAAAAAAGAAAAAAGGTTTTGCTAGTTATAAAAATAATGACAGCCCACTATTGTTACAGCGGATCTACTTTTCTACAGAATAATCATCTATAATTTTCTCATCTCATATTTAGTTTGTACACACCCCGTTTTTTTTTGCAGAACAGCCTGATCTAAACTGAAGTTGCAATCAAATAAACCTAAAATACCTAACAAAAAGCACACAAAGAAACACCAGGTAAGTTGTGCAATTTCCTTATAAGCTGATCATTTCTTTCCAAGTCCAGGTGGAACTGTTCACATCACTGACTCTAACCTCTCCCTGTTTTTCTGTCTCTCCTTTAAAGGAAGCATGCCCGGACATGTCATCTTCTCTGCTCAGCCTTTTTAACCCATTCCTACAGACACTTGCTACCCATACAATGACCTTAAAGGAGTCACCTGACCCCAAGGTTGAACGGTCAAGTAACCTCCTACACCCAGCTGGGCAAAAGGGACATGGACATGACAACCCATCACCTCCCCAGATCAAGTGGTCTGGGTTAGCCTCTTCTTGTCTGTTTTACAGAGTCTTCTGCAAGTATAAGCACAAAGTAAAGGGAGATCCGCATTGAAATCATCAACTGTAAAAAACAGGGAACAGCAATCACATCCATCCATGTGACAAGATCTTTGCAAAAACATTATTGATTAAAACTATTCGGCCATCTCAGAATTACAGTGCATGGAACCACACTGTAAGACATTTTCTTCTCCATTTTACAAGCAAGCTATATCCTTACCCAATTACAAATCTGTTTCATGTAGCGTGTAAGCCAGATAAACATCAGGGATTAGCCTAGCCAAATCATTGTTGTTCTGCAATATGGCAAGACAACTGCAGAGGGTACAAATATACTATGTTCACTGTGCCACAGCTTTACAATTAATGATGAAAGGTTTCACCAACTACTGGGCAATATTTACACAGCATGAGATCTTTTCATCATCTCCACACAAAATAGATCAGTCCACAAAATAACAAAGGACTCAACTGTTATGTCAAGAGGGGGGAAGAAAAAAAATAAAAAAGAGGCAGATTACCTTTTACCAATAATTCTTTGGGATATTGTGCAAGTTTAAGAGCAACTCAGAAGGTGATGAATAGCTGTACTGTTCACAGTAGTCCAAGGATGCTACCAATAAAGAACTGCTTTGTTCCTTTCTAGAAAACAAACAACAAAAAAACAACAAAAAAACAAAACAGCACTGTAATGACAGTATGTGTTAATTCAAGAAAAGCCAGTTACATTTGCACACCCACTCACACATGTAAAGCAGTGACTGGGATTCCCTGGAAGCTCCAGCAATATTTTTTCAAGAACTGCAGAAGTATTAGAAAACATACATCAGGATCAACAACTGAATAAACCCATCTCACAGGACAACACTAACAAAAGGACAAGTCTGGCTTGAATTCCTCCCCTCATATCTACATTTACACACCATCTCTTTGACTTGCTGTGTGACAGCATTTAAGATAAATAACACCTATACTAATCAATAATATATTTTTAAAAACACTAGACTGGAAATTAAGCATTAAATTTAGGAAATAATGTATGATATAAATGTCAAACTAATTTGGTGCAAAGAACAATCAACTAACATGCAAAGCTTAATCTGACTCATTTTTCCATTCATATATTTTTTAAAGTGTTTATTAATAGTTAAAGCCATTTTTAACCACTTCCAGTGAAAGTACAGACCACACTGTAAGACTCCCCCATGCCTAACAGCAGTGTCTGTCATCTAAATATACAAGTGTGTCCACAATGTGTGGTGAAATATTTAATCCAAACAACTGCTGTACCTGAACTACAGTATAAACAGTAATTCAACTGAGTACCACTAAGTACTAAACAAATACATTTCTGGTCTCTCCAGTTTTTACTCCTATACTTGAACTCTCTCAAGTTTCCTCCTACTGTCGCAAAAGACAGAGCAGCAATAAACAGGATGCAGACAATGCTGTAAACTGTGATGCAATTTCAAAAGTACGACCTGAGAACCCGATTTATAGTTGACCAACAGCATGAGGTTAGTTAAGAAAACCTTGGGCTCCAACTGCCCCGAAAAGAAAAAAAAAAATTTCCCAACTACCAGAACCTTTAAAATGGCTGCTAGAAGTTTTTTCATTACACTCAATCAGTACTTACAAATCGATGAGTAAGACTGAAATTAGGATCTAAGTAAGCATGTATGTTGAATGTGCATGCTTACATATGCAAGAGGGGCAAAAAGAGGAAGGAAAGCCAAAGTGTGAGAGAGAGTTGAATCACACACCCATACACTCATGCAGCAATTACACAAACACAGACTATACTTGTTTTTGTTGTTTTGCTTATTATAGCACAAATGTCTAGATGAAATTTAGTAACTTGTCCTAGTTCAGTGTTTTTAAAAAAAAAAAAAAATCATTACAAGAGTGATTGTTATTTTCACCATGTTCCTTATTAGGCTTGACTTATCTGCTTACTGTACAGCTAGAGTGACAGTTACACACCAGTGAATCGACACAAGATAAAGCAGTAAACCCAAAATTACATGGGTTTATATTACTGTTGGAAATAAATCAAAGTAGTTTTAAAACTTAACACTAACTAAAGAAGACACTGTTTGTCACACTGTATGAAAATATCTGGTCTATGTGAACACAAACACATTCCCTTACTGAGGGGAGTGGGTGAGGTGTAATTTGTTTTGGGGCAATAAAATAAAAACAATAATATAAAAAAGCCTTGAATATTTAAATCTTTCAAATCTAACTGCATACTAGTTAATACTGTGGGATACTCTATAACCCTCAGGTGAAAAAAAAGAAAAAAAAACAAAGAAAAAAAAAAACTTGGTGCCACAGAAAAACACCAATGAAAACACCATGTGTCTAATCAGGAGGCAGACTCATGCCATGTTTAATCTTACTGCTGGTGCTGCAGCAGGTTATCATATTACTTACCTAAAATGTAATCATCAAGTAGATAATTCCCTAGCATTCTAACAGCTGACACCTTTCTAAACATGCTGTCCGAGGCACAACTTCACTTAAAAAAACATAAAATAAAAGAAATTATTTTTTAAAAAAGATACATGTTTTAGAGAGCTGTACCTGACCATTTGAAAGGACTAATATTCTGAACACAGACCAGCATAACCACTTCAGTGTTCACAACACATGACCTTACTTTAGGATGACCTCAAAAGTGCACTTCCCCACTGAACAGATTTACAAAAAATGTGATGAAACAATAATACATAAAACTGACAATTTTTTTAAAAGTTATATTAATTAATCCTTACACTGCTTAACCTTACAGCATTTTAGTTAAACAAATGTAAGGCTATATGCACTGTAGCACTTAGCACCTGGTGTACGCAAAAATACATTTTTTAAAAATAATAAAAATAATAATAAAGCCAATAGAAGGGCAGCAATTAAAGATGTGGCAAGGCAATTAGCTGCTGTAACTAGTACCATCAGCCTTAACTAACTATATGCTTTTGGGGATGGAAGAGAGAGAGGGAGAGAAAAAAAAAATCATCATGCAAATCAGCACACATTCTCAAAAGATCACATCTAAGCTTGAGGCTTAACTAGAATGACCAGTGCTTAAAACTGTTCCAGAAAAGTGACTGACCATTTGACAGCTTATATTTAATGGTGCAGAGCTGAAGCCAAGGCCAACTCCTCGAGTCAGTG
>VUQG01010913.1:3695-15761 GCA_015106755.1 Etia nguti | reverse complement strand
CAAGGTCTCCCGATCTGACCCCCTTAGACTTTTATCTTTGGGGTCATCTGAAGGCAATTGTCTATGGTGTGAAGATACGAGATGTGCAGCACCTGAAACTACGGATACTGGATGCCTGTGCTGGCATTTCTCCTGCGGTGTTGCTATCAGTGTGTGAAGAGTGGAAGAAGAGGGTTGCATTGACAATCCAACACAATGGGCAGCACATTGAACACATTTTATAAGTGGTCAGAAACTTGTAAATAACTCATGAAAGAATAAAGTTACGTTGAAACCAAGCACACCATTGTTTTTCTTGTGACATTACCAATAAGTTTGATGTGTCACATGGCCCTCTTCCTATTGAAAAAACAAAAGTTGTATCCAAGATGGCCGACTTCTAAATGGCCACCATGGTCACCACCCATCTTGAGGAGTTTGCCCCCTCACGTATACTAATGTGCCACAAACAGGACTTTAATATCACCAACCATTCCCATGTTATTACGGTGTATCCATATAAATGGCCCACCCTGTAGAGTACCTTTGAGAGAAACCATGCAGACATGGGGAAAACATGTGGTGCAGTACAGTCTGTACTTTACTGTTTCAGTCTGAATGATAATAACCCCTCTGCTGTTCAATTTCTAAAACTGGTTTATCCTGGTAAAAGATCATCTAGTATTTTAGAACTTGTACTTCCAGGGCATTTGTGCCACCTAAAGATTATACTACCAGGTAACACTGGCAGTTGCCAGTATTTTTTTATTTTTTTGTATTACTAACTGCAAACAGCTAGGAATTGAGGATATCTTTCATACAGAGCAGGGATACACTAATCCAACTTTATCCACTTTCAGTCTGATACAGATACCTATCTGCCTGTACTCAGCTCAGATCCAATATCAGTGTTAAATTAACAAGGTGTATTCTTCCCTCTGAGAAGGTGACTGGGAGTCGTTGTTTTACGCGTAAGGCAACATCAGGCTCAACCTTGAACATTGATCTCCTAATTTCATAACATAAAATGTCAAAAAACATCAAAGAATATTAATTTACTAAACTTGCCTTTTTTTGTGAAATAAGGTGAATACAATTAAAAAATGTTAAAATGCAATGGCGCTATTTATCAGGTGCTGTGAATTTATTTGCATGAGTTGTGTTTCATCTCAAAGCAGTAGTGACTAGGTTTTTTAACCCTCGCACGTGAAAGGCTGATGGGGTGTTGTTGTCACCCTGCTGGGCAAACAGTCAGGCCGGTGACATGGACACCCAAATTTGAGAATGCGATAACTTGAGAACGAAGCGACTCAGGAGTTTCAAATTAATAACATAAGTGTATCTACTAAAAATATCGGACTAGTTTGAATCTCAGTGATCTTGTCCTCAAAGTCAGAGGTCACATTTTCTGAAAATCTTGTGAGTGTGATAACTTAACAACAAGGCGATGTAAGATTTTCAAATTGATACCAAAGGTGTGTCTGCTGTGAGGCTGATTTGTAGCATTGGGCGCTGCCAATATTTTTCAGTCATGATAAATGACTTGACCACGATTTGCTGTTAGGTGTTACAGTTTTGCTGGTAGTGTAGCGGATCTACCTGTTGACCTCTATGTTAGCTCACCTGCTAGCTCCTGCTATTATTTGGTGATATAAACATAGAGTAACACAGAACTGAACTAAACAGTTCGACACATTATTGATATCTGATCCCTGATTTTCCGAATCTTTCCCTTTAGAAATCATTTTATCAGGAATGATTTTCATATGCTTTCAAGTCTTAAGAGAGCTAGTACAGATCTACAGTCACATTTAATTTTAATTTGCAATCCCCTTTAAAAATTGATTTTTCTTTTGTTTTCAGTATTACATCTGGAGAACAGGATTTCTGCAGGCCTTTGGTGCTTCAGCTTGGGTACAGACTTTGAAAACCTTTTTAAAATTTGTTTGCACCAAGGAATTCATGTGTATATAAGTTTTGTTTGTTGTGCTGTGCACTACGCTGACTGTGCAGACTTTTATGTGGCCGTGCACGCATCTGCTTTCACACAACTTTCCATGTGTGGACACATGCACCCCTGACCGAATGTGGTTTGACTGTTTGGATCCTGATGTGCCTTCAATGTGTTGCATTCCCATCCATATTTAGAGCCGTGCACTTGTGATCAGACCACCCAAGATGCTTTAAGTACAAAACAAGCACACGGCTGATTTTCCTCATTTTCAGAGAATTTACAACTCCAATTGGCAGACTTTTGGCTTTCTTTATTTGAAATGTTTGTGTAAATCTTTACATGCCCCTTTTCTGCGTGCCTGTAGGAAATTAGCAGCTTACTGCATAAAACGTGAGAAAAGAAGTCTGCTCAAACAGAATAGCAGTTGAGGTAAAAGATGTATAATTCTTGCAAGCGTGAAGCATATTTTAACGTGACAGTGAGCCACAGAATTATTCCACAGGTGGTGTTTTAGAGGACTGCGTTTGTTATCATCCTTATTATGAGTGTTTATCCTGGGACCAGCCATAAACTGGTCCATAAATGCCCCTGCCTTGTTTTACTGACACCTCATTTCTTTGGAGAACACAGTCTGTTGGTGCTAAAACTACAGACAAGTCTTAGCTTCCACGTCGTGACTCAGGAAGATGTGATAGCTGTTAAATTTTTTAAGTTGTTGTTGTTTTTAGTACATTCGTTCATATTTTATCCACATCAAGCCATTCATGCTTTCTAGCTATGATCCTGACCTCCAGAGACATTTACCTTCAGCCTCAGCGAGCTTACTGTTCTCTCTCTCAGCCGGAAGATGGTGGTACAAGGTTGTTGTCATTGTATTTGTCATAGCTACGTCTTGTTCTTCTCTCTTGCCTCCTGTCATTGCTGACTTATTAGGTTGGTCCTCTGCCATTTGGAGATATACCAAATCATATTATTCAGTCGGTCATGGATTAGGCGAGGAGGAGAAAAACAGTGGCTGGGGGATGATCAAAGAGGGCCCACATTCACCTCACACTGACAGACTAACCGGGAGACAAAGAGATTGAGGAGGCAGAGCAAGGGATCTGATTTTAGGAGGAGGGGTGGAGGGCAAAGTTTAGGATGTTTTGTGCAGATTATTGGCTATATTTGGATTTGCCTTCCATTGGTATATGTTGACATCAGAGCTCGTCTGTGCATGAACGCGTGTTGCGCGTTTGCCTGCGTGCGCGCATGCCCGGATCTCTGTGAGCTCCTCGTTTCCTCAGTGCACCATCGGGCCCGGCGGCGGAGAGGGAGGGAGAGAGCGAGCGAGCGAGTGAGTCACCCAGCAGATGAAAGAGTCAAAGTAAAAGCTCTGCCATCCCAAAAAAAACATCACACAGCTCCCTCGCTCACTTTTTGAAGTCATCCAAGAGGAGGGAGGGAAGCGACACACTTTTTTCCAATCGCATTAAAACATGGCGTCAGGCAGCTCCCATCTTGTTGCACGCTATAGATTACACTTTGGTTTGAAGTGGAGTTTTAAGTGGGACACCACTATGTTGTTGTTTTTTTGTGTGTGTGGCGGGGGGGGGCAATCTCTCAGTTCAACTGGAAATCATGCTGCATCTTAACATCAGTAACATCAATCCAAAATACATTGGAGACATAAATAGAGATGTACCTACACAGAAAAGTCGAAACCGAATTTCATTGCGACTCAGTGAGATTTCAGTGAATATCTGAGACGATTCTGCGTGTTCTTGTGTTAAGTCACAGCTTAACTGTCATCTTAAGTTAAGACCAATGTCTGTGAACAGTTCACGCACAAATCTGGGCACAGAAAGCATGACTGAGACACTTTCAGCATCTGATTCAGCATCTGAAGCATTTAAAGCCTCAAACTTCTTTTTTTTTTTTTTATCCCAGCCTTAAGATGTGGGTTAGATCTTAATCCCTTTCACACTGATGGCAAAAGGATATAATTGGTTTTCTGTTATAAAGATCCAGCTGGTGGAGTGTGTAATCACTGAACATTTGGGATGTTGCGTGTGTCTGCGTATTTGATGTATGTTTATCTGCCTGTGCGTGCCCGTGATGCATTATTTCTGTGCTGTGTATGAAGCAGCACTGACAGTTAGCAGCAGGGATGAAGAGAATCACTACTGACAGGCAGTGATGGCAAACTGTGAAATGGAAATAAAGCCTCTTGTCATTACAGCAGCAACTCTCTCTCGCACACGCAGATACACAGGCGAGCGCAGCAAGACAGCAATGATTACAGACAAACGAGCAAATAACATCTCCCAGCTCTCCCTCACTAGCAGATTGAACTCAAATTGTTATGAGAGTCATGCGCGGTGAACAGAGAATCATTTTGAATGCTTACAAATACTGCTGCCACTAAAACTGAAGGCTTTGTGGAGCAATGGAGAAAAGCTCCTCTTTGAAATCGCTTTCTTTCCTTCAACAAACGAACCCTCATAAATCTGCTCCCCAGTGTGTCGTATACAACGTGTTGTATGCAGGGTTAAACCACCAACAGCCATTAAGAGAGCATGTTGTAACTCACTGTAACGTCCCGGCTTTTTACCTAACCGCTTTTCGGATTGGAGTCCGCACTGTGTCCTTTCGATGTGTCGTGTGATATCATCCTTGCGTAAGCAAGTATTGACTTTAGTTTTATGCCTTTTGTCAGAGTTCAGCTTTAGGACGATGCTGAAAACCATAATTGCTCTTTAGCAATGTGAGATGATTGGAAACACATCGCAGAAAAATGCCATATGGAAGCAATATCCTGTCCAAGATGGAAGAGATTTTGGAAATAAAACCTTGTTTTCACAAAAGTTGGGATGCTGTTTTAAATGTAAATAAAAACAAATGCAATGATTTGCAAGATATTTAAACCCCATTTTTAATTAAGTGTTGAAACTGAGGAATGTTCTAGTTCTTTGAAATATATGCTCAGCTTGAACTTGTTGACAGCAATTCTTTGCAAAAAAAAAAAAGTTGGAAAAGTCACATCATGCTTAAAAAACAAAGTGGGAAATGTCTCGCAGTGGATCAAGTTAGTCAGTAACATGACTGAGTACTAAAAGAACATCCCAGAGTGACTGAGTCTTTTAGAAGTAAAGATAGGGAGTGGTTTACCCCTCTCTGTGAAAGACTGTTTGGGCAACATATTGCAAAGAATTTGGGAATTTCATCATCTATGGTGCATTGTGTAATTAAAAGATTGAGGGAATCTGGAGAAATCTCTGTACACAAGGGACAAGGCTGAAAACCAATATTGGCTGTCTGTGACCATCTGGTCCTCAGGCGGTACTGCAAAAAAATAAAAAATAAAAAAATCATTGCATGGACTCAGGAACTCTTATAAAAATAACT
This sequence comes from Etia nguti, assembly GCA_015106755.1. Classification (NCBI taxonomy): domain Eukaryota; kingdom Metazoa; phylum Chordata; class Actinopteri; order Cichliformes; family Cichlidae; genus Etia; species Etia nguti. The sequence continues at coordinate 10,441 of VUQG01010913.1, read as the reverse complement.
GAAGTGCATAGTTTGTCTTTGCACCCATAAGTACAATGTGGCACAAATGCAAAGGAAAAAAAAACACATGCATAGTAGCAAAGCAGAAAACTTTACTGAGGCCTGAAGGATCACAAATTGGAAAACTCTTTCTTTCTAGTGAGATGGAGCTTCTCGCTTGTTGTCAGTGCTAAGAGTTTAGATGTTGGCATCCATAATGATTAGCATTACATAGATATTTGGGAAAGGCATCAGTGTTATAATATGCAGTGTGCAAAGAGGTGCAGTGGTTAGGGCTGTTGCCTCACAGCAAGGAGGTCGTAGAGAGCGACTGACTGGCGTCTCTCCATGTGGAGATTGCTTGTATTCCCTGTACCTGTTTAGATTCTCTCCAGGTACCCCGGCTTCCTCCCATAGTACAATGACACGCAGGTTAGGTTGATTCTAAATTACATGACTGTTAATGAGCATGATTGTCTGGCTGTGTTGGCCCCACGATAGACTGGTGACTTATCCAATTTGTACCCCGCCTCTTACCCCTGATAGCTAGGATAGGCTCCAGTTCATGGAGTATATTCCAACAATATTTTTTTTGCTTTTTGGGGGGAGAAGCTATGCAGTCATCTACAGTAGCTTTTTTTCAGTGTGGACATTGTTTATTTCAGTAAGACAATACCAAACTGCGTTTTGCACAAAAACAAGTCTTCAAAGTGAAAAAAATAAATAAATACAGGTGCTAAATTGGCTTCTCTACAGTCCAGTTAAAAGGTACTTGTGGGAATGGGATACCATTTTGCTTTTGATTTCCTTAGTTCAAGCACTTTGAGATTTTTGTTATAAGAAGAGGTGATGAAACACACCCCAACTTCTTTTTGAACTGCTTTGCATTTATGAAATTCTCAAAAACCTTATTTTTTTTAAGTTTGAACATTTGATGTGTTTTCTACTGCTGAAAACTGTGCATCTGACTATAAGACACAAACATTATCATGCAGTGACTACATTGATTACACTAAGAAATGTTTACCTTGGCTTCTTCCTCCTTTAGCAAGAATACAACCGTCTGTTCTGAACAAAGGGATTGCACACCTTGAGCAAATCTCATTTCCAGCAATAGATCAAACTCTGGATGTGTGTTTGGCCTTCATGCATCCTGTTTGTCTGTTATCTCTGTTTGAATAAGTGTGACTTGTGTGCATATCGTTAAGTGTGTGAGAGAAAGTCCCCCCCCCGCTTTCTTTGTGCCACTCATGTCCGTCCTTTTTAAGTGTGCCCATGTGTCCATGTGTGCGTTTGGCCTGCTTCCCATTGCAGATTATTAATTAAGTCCCGGTAAGCGGTGCATGCCTTACCTTCAGATCTACTTCCACTTTCTTTAGCACACACTGGTATCTGCGAACACACACACACACACACACACGCACACACACAGACGAACACACTTCAAAGCAGCTGCACTCCACACCGCTAGGATTAAGAGGCGATTGAAGAGCCTGATACAGCCTCAAAGTGCCTTCAGCACAAAAATGCCTTTGGCAGGGCACAGGTACTCTCTTTGAAAGTTCTTTCACACTCACACAGACACGCACATATGGATGGGCTTTTAATTTAGCACTGTTTTCCCTTTGTATTTGTCACAGTCCAATTGGGGTATTTTTCACTGCTTGTACTATCCATATTTTCTTCTACTTCTGTCCATTTTTATGTGTGTTTAGATGGTAGAGCTTTATAATGTTTGAAGTTTTTTAGAAAAATACTTTTTTATAATACTTCCTGCTGAAATCCCCCGAGTGACTTCAGGTAAAAGGAATAAGTTAGTAGCAAGCTCTTCATGATTTTATAAAAGATCTGAGCCTGTTTACATGTCAGTATGACCATATGCTAAAGGTACAGTCAGTAATTTGAGGTTATTTAATGGAAAATATTGATATATAGTGTGTAATTAGATCTTCCAACAAATTGATGCATTCTCATAAACTTATAATTAATCTATTAAAAATAAATGGGAGTTGGCATTGGTTTGTGGAGGCTGCCATGTTCCCTTACTATATTTGAATACAATGACCAGGTAGGACAGCTCCCTTCCAACTAATCACGTTTTATGTATGTAGCTAGAGACTGTTCACTGTACGCCACGTATTGGGTAGTAAACAAAATGCGGAGGAGAAGAGAATTTGTTTAAATTCATACCTGTATCTTCAGACTCAAGATATAGAGGATCATATCTATGTTTTATCATCGGGGGAGGGGTCATCTTTACCAAATCCAAAGGAAAGAGACAGCACCACTGGCATCTGTGCAAAATGTCATGCTCTTCCTTCGCACCTCAAGCCTCATCCCTAATATAAAGTCGGGGCATTAACATACAAAAACATGCTTATTTATTCCCAGTATTGTCACAATTCCTTGTTGTCAGCGGATTAGACATGCGACACTCCGTCTCCTGACAAAGGTTGACAATAGCTAAACCGCAACAGCTGGTTATATGCTAACATCATACCAGCTAATGTTAGACTTGAGTGTCCTCAAAATCTCACTTTCTTTCTTATCCATCTATTTATTCTTTTCCACGTATCCTTATCAGGGTCGCCAGGGGTGCTGGAGCCTATCCTAGTTGTCATAGGGTGAAAGGTGAGGTATATCCTGGACAGGTCGCCAGTCTGTTGCAGGGCTAACAAGGACAGACAGACAACCATTCACACTCACATTCACACCTATTGACGATTTAAAATCACCAGTTAACCTAACCCCACTGTCCCATGTCTTTGACCTGTTGAATGAAGCCCAAGTACCCAGAGAGAACCTACGCAAACACAGGGAAAACATGCAAAGGACCTTGCAGTGAGGCAATAGTGCTAACCACTGTGCCAGTTTCTGTTTTTCCTTCCGATAAACAGTTTAATTAGATTCTCACATCATATGAGAGTTTATTCGCTAAGTTTCTCAGTCCACTTCAAAGAAAGTTTCAGTGAAGGCAGTTAGCAGCAGCTAACAGAGGCTAACAGCAGTGCTTACCAGTAGTTCAGGGTATCTTCAAGAAATCACCTCAGTGTGACTGTCACTGATCAGAAGTGAGCTTCACTGACTCATCACATTATATTACAGTCCTTTGACAAAGATTCACAGCAGTAAATAAAGGTGGACACATCCAGCATTGAGAGCTGAGGTAAACAGTGCACTGACTCTGGATCCGGTCCAAGCAGTAATAGAAACATTCCAGCCAGCCGGGGCCATTATGGGGTACAGTTTAAATATAATGTTTTTGATCTCTTTGCTGACGAACATGTTCGAGAGGTAAAAAAAAGAACTCAGTTTACTGCAATTTCCAATCTACTGACATCAACTTCTAGCTGTGAAAATTTTACACACTGTAAATTTAAGAAACCCATGTACATGTAAACCTACAGTCTCACATTGTGCAGTATAAACATCACCTAAATTAACCGTAGAGACGATTATGTATAAATGGAGAAAAAGATACATTTATGACTCTTCTTTTACCTTTTTTTTATTTTTCAAAATATAAAACACAAATATTACACAAATATCCATTATTACAACAGAGTCACTCACAAGATGGAGCAGAGCTGAGACAGAAAATGTAAAAAACAACATAAAGGGACTCCATTTGTTTCCCTTTCGCACAGACAGTTCATTCTCTCGTCTTTCCTATGCCCTCCTGTGTCCTCCGTGCTCTCATCAGCTGCTTTAGGGCCCCTAGGGACAAGCGGGCCGCCACTCAAAGAGTCCTGGCGCATGAAGACAGGGCTTGTATCCTTGGTGATGGCTCTGTGTTTCCGTGGTGACAGGTGTGTCCGTTCAGAGCAGACGGCGGTGTTTGTCAGGAAGTGTTTGGAAGGGGTGCGGAGTCCAAACGCAGCTCAGGTGTTGATGGCTGTGAGTGGGAGTGTTCAGTGGAGCAGTGTTTGTTCATGAGTTGTCTGTCTGTCAGTGGCTGTCAGGAGAGTCAAGTAAGTGTTTGTGTGCGCAAAAGAGAGAGAATCGTGTTTACTACAGTTTAGAATAACTTTCTGAATACATCTCTGCATGGCTGGTGGTTTACAGTTCTGTTTTCCTCTTTAAACAGTAACTTTTCAGGAATTTAGAAGAAGAAATATATTAAACTGTGCTCCTTTTTTAGTGGCATAGCAACTAAAGCATCTAAATAATATATAATAATATATAAATAATATATAAAAAGTAAATGCTGATATACGTAGTTTTAGACCAGAGTGTGAAACTTAAGTTTCATCCTCATCCACTGAAAAGCTTTGCCTTCACATAATGACCTCTGTCCCCCATTAATTCAAGCCTTAGTCTTTCCTTAGTACTTGTATGGACCCCATCCACGTCCATAGAGGCCGCTACCGACGTCCCCATGGAATTCGAGCACTTCACACCTAATTATCTCACTCCACAGTTCAGCCTCTTATTGAAACTCTGGCAGCACAACACAGCTAGCTGAAAAGAGAAAGATCTCGCATTAGAAACACACAGCCTTTGCTTCCAGCTGGCTAGCTTCCCATAGAGAAACAACGGAAAACAAAAGAGACGAGCAACGCTCACTAAACTTCCAGCAACAATCGCCATTCACTTCCATTCTGTCTCCACCCTGTTTAGTTTCCCAGCTTCTCTCAAATGTCTCCCCCGCTTTTTTTTTTCTTACCCTATAGCTAATTGGCAGCAACATTTTAATTCCCCCACCCCCCACCGTAGCCCCTCGTCTTGTTAAGTGATGAATTGTTGGCAGGGGATCAAAGGGGAGTGGTGCCCACTGTGCACCGTGCCCATCGCTACCTGCTGGCACACATGAGCGCTGGGAGTGGCGCGGAGCCAAGGGGCCGCAGGCGTGCTCAACAGGGACACACTGCCAAGAGGCAGAGGTCAGCACAAAAGTGTGTGTGTGAGAGAGGATGGTAAGGTTGGGAGGGTAATGTGTCTCTGTGCACTTCCTAACGGAAGATTGAATTTCAGTACCCTGTCTCTCTTTGTGTCCCTCAACCTACCCGTCTGCATATCTCTTTCTCACACTCCCCTCTCCCTTCTTCTCCTTGCAGACCAACAGCAGGCTGAAGCAGATTGAGAAGGAGTACAGTCAGAAGCTTGCCAAATCTGCCCAGGTAATCAGTTTTCACTTCTGCCCTTTCATTTCATATTCTTGTTTTTCTACTCAATGTGTGACGGAACAGACAAAATGTACTGATGGGGGAAAGGTGGTGACACACACACACACACACTTCTGAACATGAAGCAAGCTTCCATGGCCTTTTCTCTTAAGCAGATGTGCACGAGCGCAAATGTACGAGAAAGTGCATGAAGAACATTCGTGTCGGTGCCAGAGCACAAAAGTTCATATTAGAGTGAAATTTGTAAAGCTTTGCTATCTGACTTTTATCAGCCTCTCTTTCATTCCTGTGTCCAAAGTCAGAACATTTTTATCAGGCTTCAAATTTACACACAATTCTTCTCCTTATCTTTGCTAGCCTTAGATTAGAATTAATATTTGCTCTCTCAAAGCCGCACCAATCAAATGCCGACACATGAGTTGAAAGGGCTGGAAGGAGTGCAACCACTACACTTACATTCATGTGGTGATCAGACACGAATCCAGGAAACTTTTGCCAAACATTAATATATCAATTGTGTCTTTTAAGTTTGTTCAGCTGCCCCCCAGTGGCCACAAATCCCTGGGTATAAAATATCTTGGCACTCTCTTAAGAGATTTTTCCTCCCACAGGACAATCACTGGGATTTAGAGAAGGGGGAGAAAAAAGTAAAAGAGTTGCAAAAAACACAAGCAGTCCAGCTCTTTGTGTGATGTTGCCGTGGCCCCAAAGTGTGCTACGGCTCTCTCATGGGAGCTACACAGCCCGAGCAAACTGTTAAGCTGGCAAAACATCTTGAAAACATATCGGTGAAAGTCCTTTTCTTATACCATACCTGTGACTCTGTCACCTGGATACACTTCAAATCCAGGGAAATCTGTTTAACATTACTTCTTGTGTCCTTAGACCACATAAAATTTAGTTAATTCTTCTGTCCAAACAGAAATATATCTTCCTCGGACACACGCTGCCATTCAGAACGACATCTCAGAAAGTTCTGGCAGCTTTCACCTCACCAGTTTAAAGATCCAAAAACACCCTAAGTAGTGTTTACATTACAAAAAGAAAGTGGTTTCTTCTTGATTATGTAGCAGGCTAAAATATTACAATCATTTGGCCATAATTGCACCTCGTTACCCAAAGAGGAGATTCAAAAAGGCTGGGGGGGGAGGGAGGTGGCGAGGGGGAGGAGAAGGTTGTTGTTTTTCTTTCTTTCTTCTCCTCCTTAAATCTCCCCCATTTCGGGTTGGTTGGCAGAGGCTCCGAGTTGAAAGCGGGGTTGACAAGCAGATGTTGTGAGAAAAACGGTAGCTTATTAGGTTACACAATGCTCAACTTCAAAAGAAGTTGGGTGCTGTGCGAAAGTTTAGCCTCTGCCCGCTTTGGAGGGTGCAGGACCGCCGCCGCCGCAGACGAGCAACAAGTGATTAATCCTCTGTTTTGGGGACACAGAGCTGGCATAAGTTTAACAAACAACACTCGCTGACATTAAAAGATGGTCCCAGAGCGCAGAACTCAACACCGATGTTGATGCGAGCGGTTACATAAAGGTTATGCTAAAGGAGTGGGTTCTGTGCAAACATATTAATTTGCGTGATTATTTCTGAGTATTTGTTATGGGCTTGGGCGGCTTTGTTTTAAAAGGTAAAGGTGGAACCAAGA
>VUQG01010912.1:1367-11562 GCA_015106755.1 Etia nguti | reverse complement strand
AGCCCACTGTTGGTGTCAGGCTTGCCTAGTTGGGGATAAGAAACAAAAATCTAAAAACTTGGTCTAAAAATAACATTGGACAATGATGCCATCTTTATAAGCAAGGCAAATGTGGAGGAAGATGAGTCATAAACTATTTCAGTATTGCCACTTATAACTATGGGAGATCTTTGGACATTTGCAATCTATGAGAAACCATTTGGGGTTTCAGGCTGCAGTGATGGCTGCATTAAATTACTGAATGTGCCTGACAGTGTTGTTTCAGTGTATCAGCTCACATGGAGTTGGATCTCCCCACTGAAGTTATCTGTGCTGAAAGAAAATGAGGCCACACCGTTGCTGTCAGTTGTCAGATTTTGTAGTGAGCGTGCTTGCCACATTTCTCCCATGAACAGGTAGACTGGTGCGTCACAAAATGGTGTATTATTGTGGTACACGGCTTTGACCTGTTGAAAAACACAATGCTCTATCAATGGAAAATACAAATAATTTAAGTGTGCTTTGTATGATAAACTGAGCTGAAAACAACATTTTACGCTTACTTTTCCTTCCACATTAGATCCCCGTTCCCAAACCTTGGGCATATTAATAAAAGACACCTTTCCAAGGACATAAGAAATCGTGATTCTCTTCTCTTGAGGGTGTGAAATACCTGAATGTAAAAACTTTCATGTTACAATACTGTGAATGCCTTTTTGGTTAAATATACATTAATGTGTCATTTTAATAAACTAACTAAACACTAATTTTAAAGAAATAATACAACTTGCCTGTTCCCTCTTCTTCCACTTTGGCCCTGATATCCAGAACATCTTGAAGCACCTTTTGGTCAATTTTAGTAAAATTTGACATCTTGAAGGAAAAAGTTGCACAGCCAGTCTTGTCTGCCTAGAAAGAACAATAATTAAAAACAAAATCACTGCAGAATCATGTATGTAATATAATCTTACTATAATAAACCAAAATCAAAATTCAATAATTGGCAAATCTCATGAACTCAAATCTCAATCACAATTAAACCTATAAAATATATTAATTGTTCAAACAATGATATTTTATATAGTCATGAAAAATATTAGCTCATTTTTAATTTGATGTGAGAAATATGCTTCAAAAAGGTAGGGTGGGGGGACAAAAGTCTGGAAAAGTCAGTTGTACTAAACAAAAACAGCTGAAGGAACATTTTGCAACTAATTATGTTACCTGGCAACAGGTCAGTCACACAAATATGTATCAAAAAACATCTTAGAAAAGCAGAGTTTCTCAGAAATACAGATGGGCAGAGGTTTACAAATCTGCAAAAGACTGTGTCTACAAATTGTAGAACAATTACAGAATCATTTCACTAATGTAAAATTATCAATACAGGGAATACCTCATCATCTGCACCGCATAATATCATCAAAAGGTGCAAAGGATAAGGCCGAAATTCAATATCAGATGTCTGCAGTCTCCAGACGATGAGGCAGCACTGCATTAAAAACTGTTATCATTCTGACACTCAAATCACTGCATGGCCTCAGGAACACTTCCACAAATCAATATCTGTGAACACAGTTCACCATGCCATCCACAAACGCAGGTCAAAGCTCCATGATGCAAAGAAGAAGTCAAATGTGAATACAAACAGGAAACACTGCATTCTTTTCTGGGCAAAAGCTCATTTAAAATGACAAAGTGGAAAACTGAACTGCGCTCAGATAAATCAAAATTTATAATTCTTTTTGGAAAACACGGACACCATATCCTCCAGACAAAAGAGGATAGAACCATCCTGCTTGCTATCAGTGCTATCACAAATTACATCGTTGATTGTACTGGTGCGCAATAGTGCTGAAATCATCAGTGCTGAAAGGTATACACAGGTTTTAGAGCAGCAGACAGACCAGGGCAAGCCTTGAATATTTCAGCAAGACAACAATAAACATCATGCTGCATTTATTACAAGAGCATGGCTTCATAGTAAGAGAGTTCAGGTGTGGAACTGACCCACCCTCAATCCAGACCTGTCAACAACTTAAAACCTTTGGTGTATCAAACCAGACATCCAGCAAAAAAGACCAAGGACTGTTGAGCAGCAAGAATCCCACAGCAGACAAAGACGCAACAACATTCCTCTCCCAAAAGCAACTGGTCTCCTCAGTTTCCAGGACTCTTGTAAAAAGGAGAGGGGATTCTACACCGTGGTAAACATGGCTGTGTCCCAACTTACATATATATATATATATATATATATATATACATACATATGTGTGTGTGTGTATATATGTGTTCTACTGTGAATAAAATATGGCTTTATGACATTTGCAAATCATTTTACACAACATCCCAAATGTCCGTGATGTTGATCACCTTACAAAACCACTGTGTCATTTAAATTTCACAACAGGATCTCATTTATATCCTCAAAATCTCAGTACTATCATATTTACAGTACTGTGAAAAACTCTTCACCACCTTTTTGTTTGTTTTAAAATGGGCTTGAGTGGTTTTTATTTAGACGTTGGCTGCTTTTTACACTCATTTCCAGTTCATACCCTGTACCTGATCATTTTAAGAGAAATGTTTTTTCCATTCATTAATTTGGATAAGACACTTTATGTTGACCTATGAATCAGCCAAGCATAAAAAGGACACCTACCTCAAGGGATTATTGTTTCTACACATAACAGACAACTTAGCAAAGAACCAATTTTAAATGTTCTCTAGGCACATTGTTAAGCAGCCTGTTGCAAAAACACGTCTTTTACTCCCACTTCTTTCTTTGAATCTAAAACGAATGCCAACAACAGCGGGGCTTGAACTCATGAACGCTTGCCCGAGAGAGTTCAGGCTGCATTTCCATTTGCGTTTGCATCTCCTTTAGTAAACCACTTCAGCTATTTCCCATGTACCTGCAACATATAAACAAATGAGGGGTGGCTCAATATTTTTGCACTGTGCTGTATTATTGTGTCATAATATGTATTTAGCAGAACTGTTTTTCTCATCAGCACAAACAGACAAAACAACACTGTACTGTACCAGTAACTTAGTAAATCAGTAAAAATTGTTCAAACTTTAAACAGAAGCAGAATCTTTGGATATGTGTATATTTATTCAGCTTTTTTAAGTGTCACAGTCTGATCAGAGTATTTTTGAAGTTTTTAGATTTCTCACAGAAACTGTATTCTTTTGGGTGACAGACATAATGAGGACACACCACTTGACTTAGCCCAGTGGTTTCCAAACTTTTTTTGCTAGGCCCCCCTTTGTTTTACAAGAAAACCTTCGCCTCCACACACCCATATTTTGTTTTCAAACTCCATTGCAGTTTATTTCACACATTAAACCTTTAGTAAACAATTAAACAAAAAAAAGTAAACAGCAATAAATTACAGGTAGCAATAAAATAAACTACTAACTCTTTTATGCTACGTCCACACCTACACGGGTATTTTTGAAAACGCAGCTTTTTCTCTGCGTTTGGGCCTTTCGTCCACACGTAAACGGCGTTTAGAATCACCGAAAATGGAGATTTTTTAAAACTCCTGCCAGGTTGGAGATTTTCGAAAACTCAGTTTTTGTGTTTACGTGTGGACGAGGAATGTGGAGTTCGTCACACAACGTCAAAGGTGTGTGCCTTTTTTGACGCCACGTTGTGCACCACGTTATTGTCACATGAGATGAATTTCTACAATGGAGGAAGGAGACAAAATACTGTTACTGTTAATCTGACTATCTGCAGTTTTTACACGCTGACATATACACACGCAGTTACTGTCCCTCCATTTAGAAAGGCAAAGGAGTCATGGTTTAATTATTTTACGTGTAGTTGTTTTTTTTCCTGTGTAATAATCTTCAACATTGCTATCAATACATTTTTCAAAAAATGCCTCTCTGTGCAAAATGGGTTCAAAAACATAAACAACTGTGGGATACTGTTTGTCTGTGGTTTGGACAGGGGGAACAAATCGTGGCAGGATGAGCCTGATATTATTTGTATCCCACTGTTACCTTTACTGTATAAACAGCTAACATCACCAAAATGTCAGGAGTAGTTAGTCATTATAAGAAGTGTTTGTGAACTAAAAATCAAGAATGTGGGATACTGTTTGTCCGTGATTTGGACAGCCAAGCGCTGTTGGGGAGACCTACCTTTGCACTTGTGCAGGTGAAGTCAAAGGCAAGATATGTATTTGGCTTGGAAGGAAGTTGGTTTGGAAACATATTTGGCAATGCTTCATCTTCTGCTTTACATTTATGTGAGAGCCCCGTCAAAAACCTGTCCATTATGCTAGCAGTGTCCAAACATTATTTTTTTAAATTTTATATTCATACCGCGCCCCCCCTGCAATGGCTCTGCGACCCCCCAGGGAGCGCGCCCCCAACCTCGGGAACCTCTGAGTTAGCCCTACCCATAATGCTAATCATCTAGCAGATATTAGAAACACCAACACACCCTTTCCAGCCATTTAGGCACAACAATAACCACTTCAATCCTTTGGAGCTGACACGTCCATCCAAGAAAGATGAGATATCACAAAAAATTCAAATCCGTGGATGAAACAAGTATGAGACAATGAAACTGTAGGAAAAAAAGTGAAGAGAACACACGGGGCCAGTTTAACTGGGTAGAGCAGGGAACCCATATGCTGTAATGCTAATGCAGTGGCCTGAATCGACCCAAAGAATCCCAGAAAAAAAGGTTAGAGAGAAATAAAGCCATAACTGTACCTGCTTTGTCTCTATGTGGCAGGGGGCACTTATCTGAAATGGTGACAAATCATCCTCAATGTGCTCCGTTATCCTAAAATAAGGGGTACTATGGAAAATGTAGCTATTAATAGGTCGGCACACATTAACTGTAACACGTCCTGGTACAGGCTGTCCATATGTGTACCTATTTAAATAAAAATAAATAAACATTATGAGTCATTTGCTTTCAAAACCACAGATTTTTCAATAATACATAATTTGTCCAGAAAGAACTTTTACTTACTTTGCACACACTATAGCTTCAATATCTTCCTGCCCAATACTCACTTCTTCAGATATATTTAGTGTCACATCAAATTTGGGTAAAACTGGGGAAAATATGAATGTCAGCATTTGCACTCCATTACAACAAAGAATGTGAAAATACACAACACTAACTTACCATACTTTTCCACTTTGAAGTTGTGAGATATTTTTCTCTCACCCATTGACACAGTTATCTGGTATGATCCCTCACGGGCCTCAGTGTCCAAGGAATAAGAAAGCTGCAATATTCTACTATTGGATGTTTCATTTAGCCACTGTCCAATCCTGTTACTGTAAGGATCCTGTTAAGTTAAATAAAATGACAGTAACATGTACTACACAGGTGTAAATACAGTATGAACGAGATTCTTTCTTTTCTTTTGTTTTTCAACAAGATTAGAGCTAAAACTGGACAATAATTTGTAAGGGTTTTAATTTTTACTTGTTGACTCTCAGCATGGGGAACAAAGTGTTTTCATTTTTCAAGCGTACATTTTTTCTGCACATTACTTTAAAGGTACATACGCATGTAGAGTGAGGTTTTATTACCTACTGCGATTAGACCACACAATGATTATGATTCTGTATGTGGGTGTGTTCGCGCTTCATCTTTTAAATGATGCAAAATTTTTGATAATTTTGAATAAGCTGGACACTGTACATATCATCATGTTAACTTTTTGTACAGCAAAACATAGAAATGTTATGCCTTTACATGAAAAGTCACAGTATTTGCAATATCATTAAAGACTGAGGATATCTGAGCTAAATTGATCCATATATTTCTTTCTGAAGTATAACTAAACACTAACATTTGCATTGCTACATACACCAACCAATGAAAACTGTGTTCTTTTATATCTGAGTCAATTTAACTCTGTAGGAGGAGTTTGTTAATACAGTACAACATGTGTAAATAGTAAAAACACATGAAAGTTGTAGTGATTAAAAATAACTGACTTCCTGTTACCTGTGTGTACTATGTCAAACCACTCTCCACTACAAGATCAGAGCCACTTTGATACGCGCCGACTATGGAGATGCACAGAGCGCCCCCAGTCTCTATAAATTTAGGGAGACTTAAAAATGACCAGTCTTCATTTGTAGGCAGCTTAGTCCCCTTGTGGACATGAAGCACTTGTTTAAAAATGTTTAAAAATTAAATGTATCATATAAGGAAACCTAAGCTGTAAGTATAGAGAAACTGTGGCTGTGTTTGTGGGGTAATTAAATCAAAACTATTATTACATGTGGTGCATCAAGTGACAAAAAGCTATTGCATACGGCCCTAAAAATCTAAAAAAAAAAAAAACCCCAACAAAACAAAACAAAAAAAACCTGCCCTGCACAAGATGTTGTAGTAAAGTGACTTTAGTGTACAGTTTGCCCTGCTTCCAAAATGACAACAACAGTTAATGCCAATAAAAAGGTAGGTTTAAAAAGACAGTAATTCTTTTGAACATTTGTTTATTTTCTACAATACCAATTAAAAGAATAAAAAGCTGGTAATGCCATTGTTAGCTATGAGTCATAGGGAGCTAGCTTTCAAACATTACTGACAGTGCAAAGTTCTGGTGACAGCAGGGCCTGACTGGTAATCTGGCAATCTGGCCATTTTCCTGGTGGGCCAACACACCTGTGGGCCACCAATATAATTTTTTTTTTTTTGTCAGTATCATTATATAGGCTTACATGGCAGCTACACCTGACCCTACAAGCACTGACAGCCGCCCATTGGTTCATTTTTATTATTGACACTGGATTGCTCAATCAAATTTCTTAATGTTACTGACCCCTCCCCTACCTTCCCTGTGCAATCATGCACCTTGTTGAACAGAGTTTAGTGTGGAAGAAGTGATTGATAAAGATGGACAACTTGAAAAAAAAAAGGAACTTGAAATAAATGCAGCAAAATGTGTCAAATTATTCGGCATATTACCAGTAATAGAAACAATAAAGAACGTTCATAGACAATAACAGATAATATAAAGCCCTTAGAGTCACAAGAGGTTGCTTTTGCTAATACTAGCAGCAGTCTAAACACAAGAGTGAGGAAGAGGAAGGCGTAATTAATGTGGTAAGAAAATAGATGTGTGAACAAAATGAGAAAGGATGTGATTCAACTCAAACGAATTGATGACCCTTAACCACTGCTAATAGCTAAAATGTAGCTTTCAATTGTCACATGCTGCACTACAGTGTAACTAAGATTTCCTAACTATGTATATATATTTTTAAAATGCCATTTTTTATGATTCATTTTTAATGATTTTTTTTTACATTATTATGATTTTTTTGACTGACCATGGTGGGCTGTGTGGCAGAAGTTCATGCAGTTGTTTTCAGAAGTTTACATACACTCATCATGGGCAGGGGTTTGGGCAGTCATGGTAATTTGGTGCTTTTAATGACTTCTTTCAACTGTTCTTTTTCCAGGGTGGAATGATTACAGTGTCCATCTTTAATTACTTTAAAAATAACAATTGCATGAATTTATAATTTATTTCTATTTTTTTGCAAATGTTCTTGCTTGGGCTTTTCCCCCCCATCACACAGTTGTGATGTGTCAGTAAGAACTGTCAACATAACAGAGAAGAGCATAAAAAATAAACAAATAGATACAGATAAAACAGATTTTAAAAAAGCGACAGCCTCCAAGCATTAGAAATGTTACTTTTTACCTCAAAGTAGCCTGTGAGCCAACAAATAAATATAAATAAAGTAAAACCAAGAAAATAACAAGACTGCAATATTCCCATCTGGTTAATGTGAGAAGTGTCTTCTTAACATTGTGTTTGACAGCTGTTAGGTTTATGTTCAAACAGTCCTTCAAATACTGGTTTAACAGTCAGTTCGTCTTCTACGTTTTCATTTTTGAGAATGCAGCTTCACAAGTGTTTGTTGAGATGAACTTGGTGAGCACATGCATGGTTCATGTCTTCAGTTTGTCATACCCTTGGGGAAAAGACCCAAAAGGTGCTTTGGCTCAAGCATGACAGAGTGCAGGAAATCAAAACATAAATGAACTCTACCAATACTGGTACTTGTAGAGTACCTATACTCGTCTAAACCAAAACTCTCTTTCTCTCTCTCTGTATATATATATATATATATATATATATATATATATAAATTATATGTATGTGTGTGTGTGTTTATTTTATATGAAACCCAACTTGTCCAACTTGAAACCTTGCACTGTCAGTGACTTTTCTGGATATTTTCTTACCTGAAGTTCAATGACATCATACTGAAAGAAAGAAAGAGCAAAAGAAAGAAAGACAGGTCAAGTTAACAAATTGTTGTGTAAATCACTGCATATAAATTCTAAACAGCACCATTAATAATAGTGTTCAAAAACTCACCAGCTGATTGGCAGGTCTCATCTTATTATCCATCGTAACGACTCTGAAATTCACTTTGAGAAAAATTTTAAAGAGATTATCCCTCTGTTTCTTTCCCTGTACTTTTTTGTTTAATGGTCCATTAGAGTTGGGGCCATGATTGCTAAAAAGAACTAAATAAAAACATAATTAAATAACTAATTAATATTGAAATAATTAATTAAATATATAAACAATTTTATTAATAATTAAATTATGTGTATTTGTTTTTCAATTTTTTATTAAATATTTCATGGTTGCTGTGCTGCAGTGCATTGTGAATTAATCTTATCTGTCAGTGCAGAATATCAACAAACACAACATCTGATTGGTTACCCTACACTGCGAGTCAAGACAGCTCCATCTCAGATAATCGACTGATATGTATCGGTGGTAATGTGGACCAGGTCAGGTGTTACAGAATCCATTTATAATCACAAGCAGCAATGGCAGATGAAAGTGCATGAAAATGTGTATTGTTTTTCATGCAGTCACAGTCATGAAAATGTGAAAATCTCTGTAAGTGTTTGCAGAGGCAAAATGGGAGACAAACAGGAGGGGCATTTTTTCCAGGTGCAGAGATTTAATCAATAAACTCACCACACATTTGGACAGTTGACTGTGAGAGCACAATATCCTCAAAACATTATTTTACAAGACATTTTATTAGAAGGTGATGGACGACTTATTTTAGTTTCAGAGAGACATGAAGGCTACTTCCCAAAATCTAACCAATATCGCTAATTTATATTTTATTTAATGAAACATTTAATTTATTATCTAATTATATGTTTAAGGCATTTTTGCACCTGTGGCCCTCCAGATCCTTCCCTCATGTTTTTGTGTACTTTGAATTTCAAAGCCATGTTTGAACATAATTACTTAATTGTGAACTGTTAAAGATAAAACCATTAAACCTTCACATGAAATGAATTTGAATCTGTAATCGGGAACAGATAGCACGCAATAAAATAATGTCTGATGAATGCCTGTTAGTATATTTCAAAGTTAAGCTGAATTACTGTATAATTCCCCATCACAGCAGTAGGTTTCAAAATGAAAATATATAATATGGCCTTTGCCCTTTGGGGAGTTATGCACTCTGAGTACTCCTGTTTTAAAAAGTATTCTACATGTTTTATTTTGCATTATTGTGAAATACAACTACATACCATTCAGACATTGTCACTGACTGTATTTTGCAGTGTGAAGTTCTTCATTAGTGTGAGGTCAAACATGAAACTTGTGGGATTTTTTTTTCTTTTTTAGTTTTTTAAAATAGTTATGTTCAAAGATGGACAAGATAAAAAGATAAAACTTTTTATACAAATTGGAGATGGTGGAGCAGGTGGCTCATGATGATGGAATTTGATATGTTATATGTCATATTTAACATAACAGCACATTGTTACCTTTTTGTCCAGGAAGGTAGATGGGTTTATCTGTTTGGATGAATGTGAAGGGATCGTATGCTTGGATCATCACTTTTCTGACTTGTTTTGAGTAAAATGTGTCTCCTCGCACCTCCACCTGAAAATCTTGCACATCTCTATTTCGTACCAAAGGAGCCTGGAACAGTGGGATATTTTAGATAGTTATTAAGCCAATAATGCTTACTCTAAAAACTAACAAATGCATTTTGTGTGTCGTTGCCGACCTTAAACTGAACACAGGTTTGAAATGCTTCATTTGAAGTATGCGTGAACAAGGTTGTGTTCTTCTCTCGGGACATCAAAGTGACAGTCATGACCAGAGTCCCACTGGGCTGTCGGAGAGTTGCACAGAATTTGGCCTCAGCTCCAGCTTCA
>VUQG01010909.1:4009-16864 GCA_015106755.1 Etia nguti | reverse complement strand
GAGGAGAGCACAGCTGGAAGTGATTAGGCAGGACGAGACAGGGGAAGCAAAACTAGAAACACTGACACGAGACACGGACCTTCAAAGTAAAACAGGAAACACACTGACTGAACTCTAGACATGTAAACCTAACAGCGACTGGGGAGACAGAACATAGGAACCTGAAACATGATAGAGAAAGGCACAGTAGGCACAACATAGAACACAGGGAAGCCATATAACAAAACCTAAGAACTAAACCTATGATAACCATAACTGAAACCCAGGGAAATAAAAAACATGGTACAACAAAGGACTCAAAACATAAACCATAATATAACAATACAAGAACTCAAAAAGCTGGGTCAGAAGGACCCAGAACCGTGACACACAGTAAGAAACCTCGGAGTGTTTTTGGATAGCTCTCTTAAATTAGGGAAGCAAGTGTCCTCAGTGGTAAAAACCAGCTTTTACCAGTTACGTTTGATATCAAAGGCGAAGCCCTATCTTTTTTTAAAAGTACGTGAAAAACTTATTTACGCATTTATCACCTCTAGACTGGACTATTGTAACTCTCTATACCTGGGCCTCCAACACTCTTCTCTCTACCATTTGCAGTTAGTTCAAATGGCTGCTGCACGCCTTCGTACAGGTACTAGTAAGCATGATCACATCACCCCAGTTCTAGCTAATTTACACTGGCTGCCTGTCAAATATCGTATAGACTTTAAAATTCTCTTGCTTACTTTTAAAATTTTAAAGAGTTTGGCACCTAGTTATCTGACTGAACTCCTCCGCTTGTATAACCCCAGGAGAGCACTAAGATCATCTTGCCAGATGCTCTTAGAACAACCTAGATCCCGGCTGAAGTCCAGAGGTGATCGGGCCTTTGCAATTGCAGCACCTAGACTCTGGAATAACCTCCCCGCTTTTATTCGTAATCCTGAGTCTATTCACTTCTTTAAATCGCATCTTAAAACTCACTCTTTTACTTTGGCTTTTGAATCAAATTAGTTTGACCATCATCAGGCCTGTTTTATGTCTGTCACCTTTGATGTTTGTTGGTGTGTTTGCTGTTTGTTAACTTTTTTCCTTTGCATTGCCTTTTAATGTCTCGCTATTTTTGCTGATTGTTAAGCACTTTGATCAATCCTGTTGTTTTAAAATGTGCTATATAAATAAATAAACCTTAAACCTTTGCTTATTGTAATTGGTAATTAGACTATGGGAACAAATGGTTCAGACCCAGAGGACATCAGATACTGCTAGGCAGGTCATCTGAGGGAGTGGTGCTTGATCTGTGATTGCGGCGGTTGGGTGGCACATGCGAGCGAGCAGAGAAAGATGGAGTATGTGAGTGTTGTAAACCATAAGATATGTTCGTCCCCAAACAAGTTAAAGTTATCTATAAAACATACTTTGTTGTCACTACAGACTGATGACAGCCAGATGTGCAAGCTCAGCAAGTTCAGTTGGTGACTGAGCCATGCAATGGTCAAGAATAGGAATTATGACAGTTCAGAAACTCCATAACCCTAAACAGATGGATAAAGTCTTTTTTTAAGCAGTTCAGGCAATTGATAGCATACTATTGATACTGGAATAGAACATACTTCAACTCATGTATATAATATATGTCATTTTTTAGTGAATCTATATAAATATATTTTGATTAAATCAGACCCCGTCTTAATTGGCTCACTTTTATCTTTTTAAATATCTCCTTTAATCTTGTCTGTCATCTTTCTTATGTCAGCACTCCTCTCAAGGTCAAATGCAGTGCCTTGCATTGGATTTTTCTCTCTCGCTGTTGCAGTTTTCATGCCATCTTTCCTGCATGAGGCATGCTCACATTTCTGCTATTTTCAGATGCAAATCCTGTTTAGACCTGTCACCTACTGCTATACACACTATGAGAAAAAAAATGGAAGAAAACAGGCAATCAGAACATTGGAGCAGTTTGCAAAATGTACACCGATTTGTTTTATGGGATATTAGGGTTAGACATAGTCAGCAAGTTAACATCGAGCACCTTTGTTTCTAGGCATGATAAGGCTCATCTCATTACTGAGGCATCAACATTGCCACAACCACTTGGATCCTGTGGGTCTTAAGTCTGAAACAAGCTGTTCTCTCTTCTTTGGCATTCCACTGAGCATATTTGAACTCTGGGTTTCACCCTTCTTCACCACCATCCCTTGTTTTGCCCTTATTTCTTTGTGCCCTGTGTTTGTTAAAGCCTACAGCGTTGTCAATCAAAGACCAGCTTTCGTTCTCCTGTGAGGTCCCCACTGCCCTCTTCAGTGTTCAACAAGCAACTGAAGCATGCCACATTGCATCTAATGCTATCTAATAACACCGACCTCTCCACCTCAGCGCACGCGTTTCTCTGCTTCGGGGTCAGACACGATCCCCAGCGTCAAACCGTGCAGGCTCACAGTTTCACTCCCGTCTCATAGCAGGTCACAACATCTCATCATCCTTGACTGCTACCCTGACAGCCGCACAGTCCAGTCACTTCACAAAACTGATAATATATATATTAGAGAGAGAGACACATATATAGTCATAAACTGCCAGTACAGTGTTAAATTGTAAAACTGACATTCATCTTTAGCACAGCTTGTTGAAGACTCAGACTTGTTTTTATTCCAGCTACAGACAATGACAGGGTTTTATAATGCAGTCAGCTCACGGTTCAGTGGCACAATGAAGGGTTCAAGTTCGATTTCAACTGTCACAGCACACATTTCTTTGTTTATTTCCTCTTAGTTGTAAAGTGTGCACAAACTTTGATTTATTTTTAAAGACTAGCAGGTTGTATAGGGACATCCATTAGCAGAAATGGAAAATAAATGTTTTGAATCGTACACCACATTTTTTTGTAGCTACATATGCACTTCTTCCATAAATAGCTTTTACTCTTTCACAATGCCTACTGTGTCTGTGCTGATGCTGTATTTCTAGAGTAGCCCCCCAAATATGAACCAGATATTCACTCTTTTGCATGTTTACGTTGAAAGGACAGCCAATAAAGGAGAGGGAGTGGTAAAAGACAAGCATTTAAATAGGTGCGACCAAATTAGATCAAAATGTTAATATTGCTCTATTATTAAATATGGAGCTACAGCAAAGAGACAATTAACTATGCTTAGCATAAAGGACCAATCCACAAATTGTATCTACACGGACAATAACTGGTAATTTAACCTATTAATTACTTCTCCATAGAGACCTGGCAAGACCAGTTTTATGAAATATTCATGGAAACTTTAATTGGTCCCTATGATATTTATTCTTAAGAAAAAAATACCTTTTTTTTTTTTTTTTACATTTTCAATTCTTCAATGTCAGATTGTTTTATTATATCAAATCTTGTAGCAAGGTCTTCTATCCCTAATCGTTGATGCTGTTTTACAGCAGTGCTCTCCAGCCCAGTTGTCTATGTATGTTTTTCTACCTGTCTGTAAGTACCAAAGCAAGGTTGACTCAGCAGGTGCCCTCTCAACATGTCTTGGTGTAATGTCTTCCTAAATGAGCTGTAAGGAGGGCTGCCTCCCTGTGACTCGGCAGTCTGTCAGGCCCCGATAACGCAGTGGGAAGAACATTATTGCCCTCAATTCTTACTCCTCTCCTTGACCTTGTCTCCCACTGCATTACTCAACTCACCAAGAGGCTCCTTGGAGCCCTTACTTGACACCAGCATGACCTCAAATCTCAACATTTCAAAAAAATGGTGATAAAGAGTTTTATGACTGACAGAATGCTGAGTGCTTTTGATGTTTTTTCAAACTTTATAGTATTAAAGTAAAAGAACTTTGATCTTAGAAGTATTAAATAAAAAATTTTACTGACCTGGGTGATGACTTCTGCTTGCTGCTCGTTCCATAATGCATTTGCCGGTAGACATTATTGTCTGAGTTTTGTCACGATGAGCTTTTATTTGAAATCTACAAAACTAAAAATTAACATAGTTTTTTGTATGCTTTTCCTCATAATTGCTGGGAAATTTTATTGCAAGATGCTGCATTGCTTAACAAAAATAGCGTCAAAAAATTCAAGGTGAATCAATTAAAGGGCAGGGCAAGCAGCAGAGCGGTGTTACAAGCTGACATTTGCTCATGTTTCCTTCTTCATTAGTTTTCTTTAAGTTTCTTTTGCATAAATATTTTGTTTGGTTTTGATTAGATTTATTGTTAGTTTCAGTCTTTTTCCTTCCTAAAGAGTATTTGTCAGTTGAAGATGAAAGAACATCTCTCACTGAAAGAAATGTGCGCCTATTAGAAGTGGACTTGCACACTAAAGGTATACACTTTTCAATGACATATCCGCAGTCTTGACAATTACAGGGCCAGCTAATTAGTCATCATGGCGGTGAACAATGAATAATTTTAAAAAGGTAGATTTGCAAAACATAAAAAAGTGTGCTTTTAATAAAATGTAATTGCAACAGTACAAAAACAAACTTTGCTCTTGCATATGATGTCATAGGTTATTGTTGTGGATAGGTATAGGCCATTTATCTGCTGATCAGTGTGAATACGGCATGCTCAGCTAAGATCTCACTGCTAATCAAAGGTTGCACCAGCCAGTTAAAAATTCTGCTGGATATCTGCAGACTGTCTAGAGACCTCCAAGCAACAGTAGGTTAATGTTCTGTCTTGTGCTAAGCAGGTGCTGAGGAAGCTGTTATGCCCAGACATCATGGGTCCTCACATTAATTAAGTTTTTTGAGCCTGCCTGTTTCCCTGGTGCTTACTAATTAGTCTTAATTAGTGGCCGGGATGATGAAGTCGTAGAAACAGACACTGCTCCGCTTGTGTTTTCACTATCCCGATCGTTTCTCCAGTCTCTTCTTGTCACCTCACCTTACTTGAGCTCCTTCCTAATTGCCTTTTGTCAGTATGTGAAAATCAAATGGACAAGGAGTTGCAGTTTAAGAAACTCTTAACACCTAGAGTAGACATTATTGTCAAAGTGTCTAGTGCCACCCATTCTCCTACACATATACTGCCATTTTGTCAAAGATGTACACACAAAGTGTCTGCTGGTGTCAGTCAAGAATAATAATACTGGGCACCAAGAACAAAAGCTATTGTTTGAAAAAATGACAAAGAGAGCTTGATACTGCAGGGAATAGAAGCTGTGACTATTCAAAACATTTACCAAAGCTAAAAAATTTAAGCTAAGGGACATGAAGTCCCAAGGTATCATGACTAAGCTTCCCTTTGTAAGGAGTTTGGAGTTAGACCATGCGTGCATGCATAAGACTACACAGGGCTGTCATGAAAATTTTAAAGACTTTTTTTTGTATGCTGTAATTTGTATGCACTCGGTCCATGTAATGACATTTGCTTTTGTGATTGTCAATGTTGTAGATGAGTCCCACTGCAGGGAAAAGCTTACTTATTCTCCTCTGACTGATAGTTTTAACTGCTGACCGCAGTGACCCACAAAGAACAGCTGCAAGAGATAATCATCTAATGTGTCTTTGCAGCTACAGTTCTTACCCCGAATGATCTGACCTTCATTTTTGGCTATTACCACTTCAACCAGGCAACTGGTGTGAGGCTGAAAGTGTAGTTGAAAGAAACATTTTCGCTTTAACAGCCAAAGGACAGAAGATCATTTCCTTCAGCCTTCTGTTATTCCACTGGTTCATGATTGAAAATCAACAAGATGTTAACAACACTATAACCAAAGCTATCAAGGTTTAGGACTTGAAGGCTCACCTGGTATTACTTGTCTGACATCAAAACCCCAAAGACATTACATAATATAATATAATATAATATAATATAATATAATATAATATAATATAATATAATATAATATAATATAATATAATATAATATAATTCAGTTTGCTGTTTTGATGTCAGACAGGTAATACCAGGTTGTGTGTATGTGTATATTTATTGAGGAGGGGGGGGGGCTGTGATGTGACAAGTAAGAAGACACATTAATTGTAGTTTTACCGGGAGAATGGTGTAAATTAAGACGAAATCACACTTGGGACTGAATTCTGTTTTTTCTAAAGTTGGTAGATGATGTGATAACTCACATTTTCATGACTAAAGTAACCTATTCTATTAAGTTTCTAACATAGTAAGGATGAGGGGGCTAAGAAGTACACTCTAAGCCTTGTATTAAAGGCATTAATGTCAGGCTCCAGATTTTGGGGATGCCATGTAACCACTGGCTCTTGTCATTGTAAAACTGGCTTTTCTTTGGCACCTACTGACAGAGAAAAGACAGGGTCTGTAATGTGTTTGAAGCATACGGGAGGAGTAAATCGCTTTGCCCCACTCTTTGACACAAAATGCATGAATGCACCCACAGAGTGCTTCTTGTCAACATATTCTTACCAGCCGTTGCAGCACAAATGTAGCACTTATAAACTCTTTGCTACAAAGATATAGTCATGCTGGCACCTAAAGAGGCACTTTCTTTGAAGCAAGCCACTGCACGGAGCAAGTAGAGGCAACGAAGTTTCTTTGAAGAACTTTGAGGAGGAATGCAAACCAGAAAAAAATGTTTTCATTTGATGCACTGTGTTCATTTTAAAACTGCCGGAGCTTGTAATAAGTGACAAAGGATTAATAAAGAGATGCAATACACATAAGATTAATAAATATTGTGCAGTTACTAAAGAATGAGTTAGGAACAAAATAGGAACAGGCTGATATATCACAAGTATATCCCTAGGGCTTTAATGTAAAAAGTCAATCATCAAAAGAATATTTAAGAAACGACTCATTTTCTTCAAAAAGAGTTCCTGATTAATTCAGATCCACTGCACAGCCTAAAAACTGTCAAAAAAAAATTACTCTATTACTGAGTATTCCAGGTTTAGTCACTGGTGTGACCTAAAGTAGGGAAACATCGCACAAAGTTCCATACTTAACATTTATGTCTTTAAAAGTATTGTCGTAGAAGCTTTTTTCAGTAGTTTATTCATCCTATTATTATATACAACATGTTTTGATTTGTTATTGCTAATATTTTGACTTTACAACATTTACAAGTTCTAGTATTTTATGGTCACTGCTGCTTACAGTTAGTCAGGAATGACTGACTTTAGAAATAATAATAAAATGATTAATCAGTAAAGTACCTCCCAACTTAATTGTTACCCAGCACACATAGCCCATGATGATGTCATTACTTATAAAACAAGAAGTAAATATCAGTTTATTTTTTATTTATTTCTTATTTGTTCTTTAGTAGCTATCTACACACCACATAATAATAATAATAATATGTTGCTAACACAGAGAAAGACCGAAGGATCCACGGAGTCTGTCATGGTTGTGTATGTTGAAAGTTCAGTGTTCTCTTCAGCAACACTTTAGAGAGCAGCCAGTGCCCCACAGTTTACATTTCTTGAGGCGAGACTTTGCCATTTACACTGAAATGCTATATTGGTTTTCCTCCAGTACCAGTGAGAGCAGTCAAGTGTGCATTTCGTTTGCTATAGAACTAAACCTCTTGACTATAGAGTCCAGGAGCACAACAGCGTTTAGAGTGGAAGTGCACAAGGTCAAGGCAGAGTGGAGGGATGTGGCAAAAAAAAAAATTGAGCCAGTGTCTGTTTTATCTCATGAGGAACTCAGCATGAGCATGTTGTCTGTGCTCGTGCGTGTGCATGCAGGTGTGTATGTGAATATACGCGCCTGTGTGTTTATGTGTGTATGTACACTTAATATCAAACAGCTGTTTTTTATATTTATCTGCTAGTGAGGGGGGAGGGTAAAGTTACAAAGACTTCTGATTTGGGCTAATTTCTAAATCTCTTTTTTCCCCTCTGTTCCACCTCAGGTCATTACATTTTAACAGTCTGTTGAAGCTGCAAATTACAAGCTTGTGGGGAAAAATACTTTATCAATGCTTTATCAATGCTTTATCAAGAGTAATCTATGTATCTATTGAAAATCCCAACATATAGTAGCAGGATGTAAGATGCAAGATGGGATAGTGTAAAGGAACATCTGTGCCACATATGGACTGGAAGTCCCCAAATCCCCATGGGAGATGCCACCAAATGTGGTTGAGAACAACAGGGCTAAGGTCCTCCGAGACTCGATTTCCTCACAGACAAGCAGCTGCTTGCTAACCATCTAGAGACATGGTGGTTGACAAGGAGGAGAAGTTGAGATAGATATGGCAATCCCAGTAGATGGTGATATCAGGAAGAAGGCGCATGAGAAAATAGGGAAGTACCAGGGGCTGGAGGGACAACTAGAGCGGAAGTTCAAAGTCATCCCAGTGATAATAGGAACATTAGGAGCTGTAACCCTAAAACAAAACAAAAGTGGGTCCAACAGCTTCCAGGCACAACATCAGAAGTCTCTATCCAGAAGAGCGCAGACCCAGAAAAAGCTGATATACTGGACCAGAGAAATATTAAACAATTTGCGAATTTGCCCCCCCCCCTAAAATCTCTTAGATGTGTTTTGTGTGAACGCTTTCATTAGAAGCAATTGGAGAAGAACTTTTTAATGAAAGCCTGTAACCAGTAAGAGCCGAGTAATGCTCAGTTATTTCAGATATGTAGTTACACAGCTTCTAAGAACAAAACATTTTTTTAGAGTAAAATTTGTTTACTCCCAAATGATCCCCCTTAACAATAAACAGCTGTTGCATGGTGATAAGAATGAATTGTAGTGAAACACCACAGTGCCATATGGATTGTGCTTTAATTCACCAGGTAGAACTTTCATTCTGAATTTTGTTTTCTGAATGTGTTTTTAGTGCATTGAAGTTTCAATAAATGCTTAATAAAAATTGTTGTGACTAAAACTAGTTGTAACTCTCTCACTTTGTTCTGTTTTACAGATGTTATTGGCTTGATTTATGCAGGGTTTGACATCTGCCCTAATGATTTCTGCTGCCAACCTAATGGTTTTAAAATTTTGGAAAAAATAAAATGAACAGCATTTTTTTTTTAAAACAAATGTGTTGGTTAACTTAAAATATTCAAATAAACTTTCCTAGAAGTGAAATTAAATGTCAACTAATACTAAATTGTTTGTTTCAGTCATCTTGTGGTGACATACATCATTAGCACGAATATATGAAATGTGACATTTATTGAATGAATAACGTGTTAATTGCACCATAGTTTCAGGAAATCATTTGTTCTGATTGACAGTGTATTCAAACCAAGTCCTTCTCAGTTGTGTGCAATCCATTTTGTAAGGGTTAGGAATATCATAGTTACAGTTCATTTTAAATATTGATTTATTTTGTTGTTGTTTGACTTCGACAAGTGAAAAAGTTTGATAATGCTTCATTTACCACAAACAGATATAGTGTTACAAAATCCATCCACCCATCCATCTTCTTCCTCTCATGACATACAATTTGAATAATTAGTCTGTGCATTTTGGTTGACTGACGAGCACAAGGAAAGTGCATATACACATGGAGCTAGCACAACAAACCAGCATTTCTTCCCAGACCATGAAGTAGACTCTTACTGCTATGTTGTTGGCAAGAAAAACGTTTAGCTACGACATCATTTTACTCAAATGAGCCATCCCGGGCAAATAAACGTCTTCAGCCTAAAACCCACAAGTGCCAGAATTAACCTTACTATAAGATACAGCAGTTTGTTGGGTTGACTGACACTGACAAATCACCTTTCCAAGTTATGAACAGACATAAACATTAGTCTCGGTTGTGATTATAATTCTACTCAACTCCCAATCTTTTAGTCACTCGCTCTTAAACCATCAAACACAAACATGCATCAGAGGGTACATGTCGTCTTAAGTGTTGGCAGTACTAAAAAGTACCCCAGATATGTTACACATTCCCCTACTTTTCATCTAAGAAGCTTACAAATAGCTATTGATAGCAGTGCCTTAACTTGCTTTCTGCAGCCTATGGCACTGTCCACGGTACTGAAATATCACTGCTGACTGTATATTCTAATCATGTTTTAATACTATATGTTATATATATGTTATTATATGTTCCAGTATTCATTTACTACTTTGATAGCCATTTCGCAGGATCTGTGTTGCTGGGAATACACCCTAGACCTTCGAAATCTTTTACAAAATATTTTAGGGGACACAGTGACTACAGATACAGATTTTTAAATTCACTCAAGATCATGTACTTTGAAAAGATCCTGCTTGTATTGCATTGTGAGAAACATGAGAAAATCCTGCCTGAATAAACTCAGTAAAATGCATGAAATTTTAAGGTGAACTTTCATTCAGAGTTAAAGAAGGACAATTTTAGCAGGGAGAGGATGAAAATAACTTGATATCATGGATTTATTGAATTAGAAATGTCATAGTTATATTGTACATCCTGGAATCGGGTTGTAGCTCCACTGGGGTTCAGGTTGTTTATGCAGGTTGGATCTAATAACTGGTCAGGCGGGTGTAGGATTAGGGGAAAAAATTACAAAGTTCCATGATGAGCTAGTACGAAAATATAATCATCTCTAATGCAGTGTGGTTTTCGATAAAACCACATGACAAACTTTTGCTTGCTATCTGCTTTACAAGGGATGGAAAGAGACATCATTTATGTTTGAACAGCTTTATGTATTTATCTTATGCATTGAGGATGAATGTGGGTTAGCTGTGCTGGCTCTCTGTGTTAACAAAAACCTATGCACAGATTGATGAAAATATATGTACAAAATGGCTTGTGTTTAAAATAAAACATGGGGATTGAATTAAATGCTTTAAGAGCTTTATCACTATGCAACGAAAGAAAAGAAAACATAATGTCGCCATTATGTTTTCTTCAAAATGCATTGATATCATAATGTAATATAAATACATTTCCATTTAATGTGGAAAAATACCATAACTTACTTTACCTATAGAGGCAGAGTTTGATTTTCAAGACAATTTCTCAAAGATGAAATGTCAGAACTAACAACATAAGAGAAGATGTGAACCTTTCTGCTTTTGTTTCAGGCAAACGAGCAAAACCATAGAACCATTATATAACCATCACACTACGCCCTGAAATGGCTTTGAATACTTCCAGTGAATGTAAATCGCTACACAGAGAGAGAGAGAGAGTAGATGCGTAGCACCATAAATAAGGAGAATGAATTGTAATACCACAAAAGTATAAGCCTTTGGGGCCCCTTTTTCACCAAAGTAAAAGCACATGAAAATGCTATCAAATAATATATTGATTTTGGAGGTATCATTCTTCAGGAACAGAACACAACTCGGTGGCCTTAAATGAACCTTGCATCACCTTGTCAAATCAATATCCGGTGAAGAAACAATAAAACATGGGTGCGAAATAATCTTGTGTGTGTATTTGACAACTGCTTGGGAGCATGTTTTATAGGACAATGGTGTGCAGATATATATGTTTACCTGGTGGTGTAATCATGCTTGTAGCCCATCCCGGTTCTCCTCCAGCCCTCCTCTACTGGCCTCCCTCTTTATTTATTTACCCTGGTCTCATCCAATCGAATGGCAGATCAGTCTGTGGAAAGGGCAGTGTGCCAAGGCAGCCTTCTGTGACAGAGCAATGCATTAGGACATTAAGACACCAGCTCCTGCGCAAAAAATCAATCACACACCCCCGGACGCATTAGAGGCAGAGAAGGGCACCTCTCACACCTTTCTGAAGGCCATCCTGGCTGGCTCTGCAGCTCTGTTCACATCTTGCTGGCTCTAGATGTGTGCACACCTGGCTTTGGCTTGTTTGCCTCACTGTTTTCTGTTCATGCCTCCTACCCTACACTCAGTGAGTTGGCTTTCAAACAAATCATTAGCCCCCTCTATGAGGTGGAAAGGTAAGCATACATAAAAACTTGTCCTTATCTGAATTTTGGTAGATGAATGGCCAGCAAATAAGCCCCTTTCATCAGTTTCTCTGTCTTTTTCATGTGTTTTTATTTTTCCTCTGATTGCTGGCACAACTGAAAATACTGTTTACAGAAATAACTATAAATTGCTGAAAGCACAATAACCTGCTTGTGTTTTGTTGAATTAGTCATTTGGTTTAAATATGACACAAATCATAGTGATCGATAGTCATATTTGAAAAACGAGATTCCATTTGAAGGCAAATAACACACTGTGGTCACCTCACCTAAACACCCCCCCAGTGCATCTGCGTTTATGCCTGAAAGCTGCTCCGTAAAACTAGAGGCTTATCTATTGGCCAGCTCTATTGGCAATAAACTTGGATGGATGAGGACCTTTCCTGTGGGACACTGTAGTGTTAATGGTTGGTTAATAAGCATTACTCTAGAAGTTTTTGCAACAGGGGTATATATCCTAATGAGCATGGCAGTTAAGCATCAAATCACAGTAATAAAAATGGCAGACAGAGATGATACAGAACAAACTGGAGAATTTGTACATCAGTTGAATCAATGACGACAAATGCTGTGAGACTGTGAGAATGCTTCATGTTTCGGTATTATAGAAATGGGTCTCTTTCTAATTTACATAGAAATTGCTTGTCCCCTGGTCAAGACTTT
The DNA here is from genome assembly GCA_015106755.1 of Etia nguti. Taxonomy (NCBI): domain Eukaryota; kingdom Metazoa; phylum Chordata; class Actinopteri; order Cichliformes; family Cichlidae; genus Etia; species Etia nguti. Next base: position 4,405 of record VUQG01010909.1, on the reverse strand, counting down.
TACTATACAGGTACCAGAGAGACAGAAAAATAAATTTAGATGTCAAAAATGGTTTTGGCTAATATCCTCCTCTTTGTCTATTACTTTGCCTTTTTATATCGCTATTAATGTTATTTACGGGCATTCATGTGCCTTGTTTTCGCCCCTCTTCTCATCACCCCTTTGGTTGCAAGTTGGAAATGGTGGCCATTCATTCGTGAGCATCTTGCAGATACTACCTGTTGTTTTCTCTTTTTTGAATTTTCTAACAAAACGACCTTATCTTTTACTTTCACATTTGTTTCTTTCCTGCAGACATGAGTGCATTAGAAGTGATGAACTGGAAGAGGACACAGAATCAGAGATCAAAACAGAACATGAATAAAACACAGACACACCAAAACTGCGAGAAAACAA
>VUQG01010908.1:23321-41104 GCA_015106755.1 Etia nguti | reverse complement strand
CAAGGCGCTTTATATTGTATAGTAGATCGTACAATAATAGATACAGAGAAAACCCAACAATCATATGACCCCCTATGAGCAAGCACTTTGGCGACAGTGGGAAGGAAAAACTCCCTTTTAACAGGAAGAAACCTCCGGCAGAACCAGGCTCAGGGAGGGGCGGCCATCTGCTGCGACCGGTTGGGGTGAGAGAAGGAAAACAGGATAAAGACATGCTGTGAAAGAGAGACAGAGATTAATAACAGGTATGATTCAATGCAGAGAGGTCTATTAACACAAAGTGAGTGAGAAAGATGACTGGAAAGGAAAAAAAATCATCCAGGTAAGTAAATCTTGGAGATTTTAATCCAAGTATTTAAAAAAATCATTATATTTAAAATTATTTTTAGTGTGTCCGATTACTTTTGAGCCTCTGAAAATTTTGCAGTATGTATAAAAATTGTTGTAATTCCTAAACATTTCCTTCGTGTGACAGTGAACAGAGGCGAAACTACAAAAACTGTGTCATAGTCCAAAAACCTACAATCTTTACTGTGTGTTTTGAAACAAAGGGGCACATAGAGATGCTACTTATGGATTTTAAAATGAGATCTTAAAGCCACAAGAAATTCAATGAGGAAAAGCACGTGAAGTCATTTTTGATCATTTTCGAATTTCATTTTTGACTGAAAACTTAACAACACAGAGAACAGAATTTTTTTTTTTGTTTACAGACTCCTTTCTGTATTTTACTTGTCATTTAGTGCCTGAATCTTCACACATTAACTTTTCACTTTCACTTATTTAGGCTCCCCTCCTGGTTTTTCTAAGTAACTGTGCTTAAGAAGCTTTTTAAATCCAGTGGGTTTTTGTGGGGTTTTTTGTTCTCAAAGCTGGAGTTTACCACATCAATCTCAGTATTGGAATGTCCCATATTGCAGACGATGCAGCCGTTTTTCATTCGATCAAGCTGTTCTCTGGTGACGACATTTTTGTTGCCTGTATTTGAAGAAAAACACATGTAAGGTGTTGTTAACAGAGTCACTGAAGAGGGAATAAGCCAACGAAAATGAAATTTAAAGGTGTGCTGCTGTTATAGCAATGGAGTTACATTTATATCTGTATTGGTATTCATATTGCTGTCCAACACACGAAACCAAAGAGCATCTGAGCATTTTGATTAAAAAAAATCTGGTTTTCACCCAAAGCCCTTAACTGTAATATTTAAAAAGACACATGCTGAAAATGTTGTGATTATCAAAGCAGAAGTAATGGATGTCACTGCATGGGGTACAGTACCAGTGCAAGTTATCACCACGTCCATCTGCCGAATGACCTCGCTCAGCTTGACCACTCGGAAACCATCCATGCTGTGTGGACAAACATATTAAGGAACACCAGATTTAAAGAAAGAAAGAAAAAGAAAAGAAAAAACCCACTGATAATATTCATTTGTTTGTAGCTTGCAATGCACAGGCGAGCAATGCTAAATAGTGAGAGTCAGTGACTCACCATGCTTGCAGGGCACAGATGGGGTCGATCTCTGTGATGCACACAATGGCTCCGAGAGCTTTGAGAGCAGTGCAGCAGCCTTTCCCCACCTAAAGAGCACAAGACAGTGCACTAAAAAGATCTGCTGGACTTGTTAAAGTCATTCCATCTAAAGGTAAAAAATTCTTTTTTAAATAAAAGAATGATTCACCTCTCCATAACCACACACAACCACTTGTTTGCCTCCAAACATAATATCTGTAGTTCTCTTCAAGCTGGAAGAGACAACCAAAGTGACACATCATCGTGACCATATTGCTCCAAATACAATAAAACTTCATAACAGCAACTTCTTGATGATTAATTTTCCTCACCCATCGAGGATAGATTCACGGCAGCAGTAAAGGTTGTCGAATTTCTGCTTGGTAACCGAGTCGTTCACGTTCATCGCGGGCACACACAGCTTGCCAGCCTTAGACAGCTGGTACAATCTGAAAGGACACATGGGAAAAACATGTTCGGGCATATATGCTGGCCGAACACACGTGAATCTTTCCACACAAACTTGGATGCAATTCTGTGTGACCTTACACCTGGCAGAATATCTGGCTAATGAAGTCCACTGAGAGCTTTGCATATACCGTAGAGTTGCTGTGCCCAGCATTTGAGCTTTGCCATGCTTTTCAAATAGGCTTCCATCAACTAAGCACAGCTGATCAGTAAAACTGACAGAAATGTATGCATTTTCCTGTCATTTTAAACCATTTGCTACACAAAAACTAACATTATGCTTGAGCATGTAATACTCCAATAGGCAAAACTAAACAGAAAATCATTTTATTGCAGTGCTGGTGATCTTTATTTGTCCTTAACTATGACCAAAAAATAAGACTGTGCATGAAAAAGCTAGATATGAATTATATAATGACCTTTGATACAGTTTCTGCTGACAAAGTCATTCATCATGAAATGTAATAACTGAGAGCTTAAATTGCTTCTAGCTCATCTCTATCTCAAGAAAAAAAAATGTAGGAAATACCAATATAAAAAAGAAAAGGGACTAAAAACAGCTTAGTTTAAAATAACTGTGAAACTTCAGAGGGCATGACTAAGTTGGATAGTTTCTATATTATGTTTTATTCACTCCAAAGTAGACTAGTGTTCAGAACATAGATACCAAATAAACTCCACCTAAAGTCAAATCCATGTGTGAAAAACACAGCTGCAAATTATTTGTATTTGTTGGCTGCTACGTGCTAAACAGTACATCCCAGTTTTGTACAGGTAATTTGATCCTGTAACTGCCACTGTAGTGTTAATAGCAGTACAGTTTGTTTCTTTAGCATATCTTTCGATCATTTTAAAAATGTTTTACACAATTGATATAAAATTCTAATTAGAATTTAAAAAAATATCTATTAATGATAATTTAACAGTTCTAACCAGTGCACCTGTCACAGCACAATGATTTGTCCTTTGTCTTTTAATTTATTAAGTATTTACATTAGTTTGACTTTTATATTTTGTTGTCTTTAGCTTATAAAGTTGGCAGTAGATCATAAAATGCCCAGTATATACAGTACTGAATCTGCAAAGAGCTGATGAGTATAAATGGCTCAAAAACACTGCGACAAGCTTAATTATTTATAATTCGTAATAGGGTGCCATATACACATGTCTAAGCTGTAAAGAGTACACAGCCTGGGTCTTACTGACATATTTTATAATGAAACCAATGTAAACCAAAATGAATTACCAGACAGAAATTGCAGTTCAAAATACATAAGGCATGTGCTGCAGTTAAAACTTAAACTCTACTAAAGCTCAAGATTTACGACCTCATCTCACCTGTGGACACCAGTGACACTCTCCTCTACAATGCCCCTGGCTTTTTTGAAGACGCTGGGATACTTCTTGTAAACCCAGTGGGTTAAGTCTCCACCATCATCCAGGATCTGTGGGGAAAAAAAGTCAACATGGAAGATGTGCATACAGAAAAGAGTAGGAGATTAAGACAGGCGTTAAATTCATCACATGACTATCCAGGTAATACCATATTGGCCTGCCAGCCTTCAGTGTTGACACAGCGATCAATACACCACCAGAAGTCATCCTCTGATTCACCCTTCCATGCAAACACAGGTACCCCTGCAGGAAACAAAGCACACATAATTACAGGCAAAGACAGCATGAGCCACAGCTCCATTAGTGCACATTACACAGTAAAAGGAGAGGTGCAAAGTGCTCTTAAGTTTTAAGCTTTCTTTGGGTTCATCTAACCTTATGGTTAAAGCAAAGAAAAAATACTTTATTTTATTTTAGATAGTACATAGTTATTTGGAATTACATATTTTTGTGCCATCCTATTGTTAATAGGCCTCTTCTTGCTTCTTTATTATACTTACATTATAAACTGACTTTTTTTTAACATAAATGTAAATACTTCACATGTAACATGGGCTTTGAGAGGACAAAATTTTACCTGTCTCTGCAAGAGCAGCAGCCACCTCATTTTGAGTCGAGTAAATGTTACAAGCAGTCCAGCGACACTGGGCCCCGAGTGCTACCAGAGTTTCAATGAGGACCTGAGAAGGACCAATAAAATATGACGATAAAGGAAAAGGTAACAGAGATAACAAGAGAAAAAGATGTCCCATTAAAGGGACCGCTGATGAGTAGGATGAGCGGACGTACTGCTGTCTGAGCAGTGATATGGGTACAGCCTACTATCTTCGCCCCAGCCAGAGGCTTCTCCCCCTGGGCTCTCTTCCTCAAGGAGATCAGGGCAGACATGTCTGTGGACGAACAGATCAAGCAGCAGTTAATGGTACCTGATAGGACACAAAGGCCAGGTTTTGTTTTGGGCGAGATAAGAAGGAAAGACCTTTTCGAATTCAAAAACAAACCATATCTAGAAGGCGGATGTGCAGTATATGGCTGTAAAATGGGCACTAACTGAACAACAATGTTAGCGGCAGCTGTTGCAACCCAGGTTTTAAGGCTGAACAACACTTGCCAGGCACTTACGCCTACTTATCGCTCACACGGGCAATGTAAACAGGCAGAAAGACAGACAAGAACAGAGAAACAACAAAAGAAACCACACCATTGTGTTTTGAATTGTGAAGAAAAGAACAAATGATATCTGATCATGTTTCCAGAATAACACCAGCTTTGGGTCATAAACCACAGACACCAGGTAATCTATATTTTAAAATGAATAAAAGATGATGAACAATGAAGGAATATATATATATAATGTGTAATAGTGTAGTTACATAACTACCCTATAACACACCTGCATCACAATAAAATCACTATGTGGCCATCTTTTAAAATTAAAACTACATCGTCCTGTTTGAAAAAAGGATTTCATAAGAAAACATTCGAAACTTTAACCTGCTTTGATCAAAGTACAGACAATCATGAGGTCTGATACATATATACCTTGTTCTGCAATTTCAATTTCTCGGCGCCCAAATTCAGCTTGTTTGATGTTCTTCACACAGAAGTCGCTGCTGCCATGGGTGTTGACCTGGGCTTTGTCCCGGGGAGAAGTTTCATCATCGGAGCTGTCAGTGTAGGATGCAGCTTACAAATAGAGAGCACAAAAGGTCACTTTTGTGGTAAAGCATACAAAAGAGCCAGTTGTGAAATGTATGCTTTCGATGCATTGTGTAAAAGCTGGAGCTACAGTGTGTATTTCTGTTACGTATATGAATAGCTTTTCCAGGTGGACATGCAAACATAATTCAATCAAAGAATTGTTAAGTGAACTTCAAAAAACATACAAAAAATGTTTTGTTTTGGGGTTTATTTATGTTGGACTGAAGTAATTGCTCAGTTTTAACAATGAAAGTGAAAGTACCTGAGCTGTAGCTGTCTGTGGAGGACTGCGAGATGGACCGTGAGAGCGAGCGGCGGCCTGCTTTGGTCGGATACTTGCTGAATTCCTGTTTGTCCTCTGCATTTGCAAACTGGATCTGCAGAGAGCCAAGGCAAAATGCCACAGAGTGTAAACGTCAAAAAACAAAGCAATCCAGATATTTCGCGATATTTCACGATTTGATGTTTGAAATGTTCTATCTGTATGGATTTATCGGACATCAATGGGACAAGTGGAGGTCAATAGGACAAGGTATCATCATCATCATCCCATGTTAAAAGTGATGACACTATACCTTACACAATACCTTCACACTTCATTAGTTTATGTTTGCATTCATTGTCCTGTTTCTGTTATTATCCTTTCTAAAGATAAATCAGCTTGTTACAGGAAATCACAGGTGGATCAAGACCAAGGGTGCTGATGCTTATTTTTAGATGCTCCCTTGTGATTTATGTTTTCTTCAAATGCATGCGCTTCAGTTATTGTTGGTTGTGATTCATCGTGTCAATCCAAGCCTTCAAAGGGCCCAAGATGAAAGATCTGGAAACAGATAAATTGGATCACCAAACAGCTAGTGTGGCTATTTTCTAGCCCAGCATTTGATAAAAGTCTAAACTGTCGAATCTCTGCGGTTACTGAACCAAAGCACTGGAGAACTGATTTTAACTGATCATAACACGGAACGGTAAAAAGAGAACTGTATGAAAGACACAGTTTAGGCCAACATCACAGACAGCTCAGTTACTCAGTGCTTTATGGAAACAGAAGGTTAGGAAAGGTTTCTGGTACCTTTTTGTTTTGTTTAATTTTAGAACCTAATGATGGCAGAAAAACAACTACTGCAAGTTTGGCGAGCTCGGTAAGTATGACCATTATCTTCCATGAAAGGACCAACAAAAGCAATGTTACCTAAACATTACTATGTACTATCACTGTCTGCCTTTCCAGTAATTTCTACCCGTGTCTTTGTGTAAAGACTGGGACCTCATCCATGATATTGTGCCACTTGTCTTTCTCACAACACTGTTTAATATCACAACATTGTACAATGTCATAAAAGCATGCTTAGTGTCCACGTACGAAGGCTTGGAGCATTTTCCAAAATACTTTTTTCTGTGAAAAATGTTACAAGAAAATGGTTCACATGACCATGTCCAAAATTCATGACACCTATTCAAAGCCATTCTTATTTCTTGATCTTTTTAATTCTTCATGGTCTTCATGGTCATGAAGTTGAGGAGTGAGGATTTCAGGAGGATAGATCTTTACACAACTTCATTCTCTACCTTAAACATTTACTTTGAGTCAGTGATAAATGGTGTCAATGCATAGAATTCCCTTCATCTCCTATTTAAATCTTCATATCATGTGTTTGGACTGTAAACTCAAGTGCAGACTGACAGAATTGACACAAAACACAGACGAAGAATCCGTGAAGACATGTATCCCAGATTAACAAGAGTGAGTCGGATCACACTCGAGTATGTGTGTGTACACTGCACATACATCAACCTGTAGCTATGTCCTTCAGGTAGAGCGTACTGTTAAAAATTATGACACTGAAGAGTAATAACACAATACTGAAACAAAATCAAATTAACAGATTTTCTTTATATGCACAAATTTAGTTCTGATAGATTATTTTACGAGTGGATGCAACAGCTAAACATGGCTTAAACATCAACAAAATCCCCCAAAAAGCTGAGGCTGATTGAATGGGCTTCCTGTAGCTAACATCAGCATAATGCACAATCACTAGGGAAAACACCCTAACACAACCATAACTTTAATTCTCGGCTTTTATCCTAATTACAATGATCTTCATTAACTTAAAATGACTGACTGTGGTCAAAATGCCTAAAACATCACTAACCTTCTTTACTCAGCATTTTAACCCACAATGCCTCTTTCCATGAGCAGTGACACCTGGCCTTCAGAAACCTACCGTGTCGGTATAAAGAAACTCAAGAAGCCTGTGAGACAGGCTAAGCTGAGGAGAGCTCTGCATGTCTCTGTTTTCACAACTGTGAGTGTGCTCCATCTCATATGTTCGCAAAATATGTCAACATTAGTACTTTTATGTTTACTTTGCATCACTTTGCAGCCTTGAGGATTCAACAGACATTTCACACAGTCTCTTGAGCTTTACTGCATTGTTCTCTCCCAATACTCAGACCAAAATCAAGAGGCTAATCTAATTAATGATGAATTACTCTGCGTTGGTAAAGACAGCATTATGTTTCCGCTACGCCTACACGGGGGACCTGTGTGAATAACCTTGGTGTTTACTAGGAAAAATTGCACTACTCCCTGCAGGTAAACTGAAATTTGTGTTTCAAGGCAAAAAAAAAAAGTTTCTGTTAACTGCAGAAAGAAGACAAAAACCTGTGACTGCCAAAAATTACTCAGGCTCCCGTGTGTTCGAGCTATCTAGTATCTAGAAGAAGTTCCCAGTGATACATTAGCAGCAACTCACCCTTTCTCTCCCATGCCCATGCCCATGCTTGTGTGCCATTGTCTCTTCCGTTTTCCAGCCTATCTGCCTGTGGCTGTGTGTCCTCTGAGCAGTAGTACTAGGTGTCCCTGATGCTATTATCCCAGAACACTCCCAGGCAGAGCCAGGGGGAGGTTCCCACCTATTATCATGATTTCTAATGGCCAACCTGGAGAGAGAATGAGAGAGAGAGAAAGACCTAGCGAGAAAGGGAGGGTTTATTCCAACCAAGCTTCTCTTTCTCTTTAGTCTCTCCGGTTATGCCCTTGACAACTTGACGCTAAAATCTGCAGGTTGTATGTTGTGGTGACTTTTTAATTGCTGAGACGGCAAATGCAAAAAGATTCAGGTATGTATGTAGGTTGCGCATGAACAAGAACTGTTTCAAAATCACATGCGCACAAAGTAATAAACAAATTTGCCTCAGCTCTTACTTTACATCTATGCTCCTGATTTTTGCAACTAAAGTAAACAGAGATTGACAGAAGGAATTAAACCCTGTTTCCATTAGCCTTCTGCTGCATCAATACGCGTCCCATGCAGTTCCTACAGCTAAAAATACCCTTTCTCTCCTAGATAGCAGGCCAGGTCAAAGACTTAAGCTGTGGAGTGTGATTTTCAGTCAGTGTTGTAAGGGCTCAATGTAGGCCTGACATAAGGCGACGCTAGCTACTTAGTCAGACACAGCTAGTGCTCTAAATCACTGCCCTGCGGAAAAGGCATACAGTCTTATCCACATCACCTGATCTTTGTATACAGACTACTCACAGTGATTAAAACAGGTTCAAAGACATGTGGCCTGCAATATTTATATAAGTAAAAATGGTGCAGTGATACAATAAATCGGTGCTCAAATCAAAGGAGTGAAGTCCAGTTGCAGTTTTCAAATCAGGGTACTTCATTTGGTGTGCAAAGGCACCTATTTAGATCAACACATGCATGACCGATTACAGTGTTGTGAAAAAAATACAACTCTACTAATCCTTTCTCCAAGACTATCTGACCTTTACATAGCTGAGAGCATAAGTCCTAAAGCAGTTCAGAATCCTAATCTTACTGTCAAGCTGTTATTCCCTTGCATTATCTTACTGCATTGTTTATTAAGAAACCCAAACTCCTGATAACAAATACTATAATTAAACTGTACCTGTACTGTACTTAGTGAATGCCAAGGGCAAAACTTGGAACATAGAAAATGTTAAAACTACTGAATGTGCTTTATTTTTAACCTTATGATGACTTTTCCTTCACACGAAATGACTGTAAGTGTACACATGTAACACAGAATGTGCCAGGTACATTTTATCTTTACATTTTTTCAAAGCATACTCATGTCAGTGTCTTTAGAGATGAATATGAATGTCTCTGTATCTGATTCTGGCAGCAGGGCAACCCAAATGATCCCTGCTTGATCCCGAGTTTCACCTTTAACTTTACCCATTTTCTTTATAAGAGTTTGCTGTGCTGTTTTACCAAACTCTACATTTTCCAGTCTTCATTACCACTTACCAAGAGGGGAGAAGCTATGTTTGACCTTCATGAATCTCTTCCAAAATGTTGGCAGACACGCAAGATGAAATAGTGAAGCTAAGGTATCATCACATTTCAGATCCTAAAAAGCAGACCACAGGAATCAGATAAATATGATGATGCATGAACAGATTCAGGGTGAGCGAGTCCCATTCCCAGGGGGTGTATTACATAACCATTAGATGGATTCAGAGAGAGAGGAGGCAGAGGATTGGTTTTTCTCTGACTCATCTGCCCTCACACTAACTCACTCATTTTTAATTTGTAGCATTGACTTTGTTTACTCACGTCACCGTTCTGCTGATCGTGTGACAATGCAGTAGTTCTCCTGAGTTCAAAACAATATTCAAGTCTTATTTTCAATATGTCATTTATTGTGATTTCAATCAGTTTGACACTTTTTCCAATCATTTACAGTAGTTTCTTTAATCATTCTTCTTTTTTTTTCATGCAAACAGACTGCTCAGTTTGACACCAGGCTCTCACATTTATTCATAACACAGTGCTTTGTTTTCATAAGCGCAGTTCACATTCCTACAATCCAATATGTTCTCATCAGGCACCCTGAGGCGGCTCACAGTCCACACATTATTGCATTCTGTGAGCTAGCAGTTTGAAGTCTACGATGTTGAGAAAACAGGCATTTTTATTATTCAGTTGTTTATCAATTATTATAAACACACTTTGGTTAAACTTACTCAAATCACAAATACAGCCACAAAGACAAGATGACAGGAATAAAAAACATACCTAGTGCAATTTTTCCACACTGCGTAATGATACATTGCTTGTAGCTTACTTATGAGTGAGTTTAAGGGCGGGAAACCTACTGTTCCTTTAACAAGGTAAGCGAAATGTTTCAGTGTGGACACTGTTTTTTGATGAGCCTCACAGAATTCTAATAAGTGGATCTTTAAGGCATCATAAAAAAAAAGTAAACTCAACCATGATTCCATAATAAGACAGAAGTCGAGACCACTTCTGCATTTGTGTTTGTGAGGTGGCATGAAGTAAGTTCATTCCTGAGTGCTGAAATACTTTTTGTTAAACACATATAAGCCGATATTTTCATTTTCTTGATATCTTACTTAGGTACACCTGATATGCACAAATATCTAATCAACTAACCACATGGCAGCAACTTAGTGCATTTAGGCACATATGTGGCTAATAATACTTGCTAAAGTTCAAAACATTTCACATGGGTGATGTGGGGAGATTTCTTACACTTTGAACACCTTGTCTAAATGTCAAAGACTACCTGAGTAATGCTGCTGCTGCTGATGTCCATCCCTTTTATTATACAGTGTAATCATCTTCTAATGGCTTCATTCATCAGTACAACACACCATTTCACAAAGCTCAAATCATCTCAAAACTGGTTTCATGAGCATTAAAATGAGTTCAGTGCACTCAAATGGGGTCCACAGTCACCAAATCTCAATCCAATAGAGCTCCTTTGGGATGTGTTGGAACAGGAGATGCACATTATGGGTGTGCATTTAACAAATCTGCAGTAACAGTGTGATGCTATACATGATAAATATGAACTAGCACCTTGATAAATCTATGCCACAAAGACTTAAGATAGGTCTGAAGGCAAAGGGGCATCCAACCTGCTAGTAGCAAGGTATATCTAAATCTAATCAAGTATAACATTACGACCACTGACAGGTGAAGTGAATAACACTGATTATCTCTTCATCATGGCACCTGTTAGTGGGTGGAATATATCAGGGAGCTATTGAACATTTTGTCCTGAAAGTTTAGAAGCAAAAAAAAATGGACAAGTGTAAGGATTTGAGCAAGTTTGACAAGGAACATTGTGAAGGGTAAACGATGGTTTCAGAGCATCTCCAAAACTGCAGCTGTTGTGGGATGTTCCCAGTCTGCAGTGTTCAGTACCTATCAAAACTGGTCCAAGGAAAGAAAGGTGGCGAAACAGCGAAAAGGTCATTGAAGACCAAGGTTCACTGATGCACGTGGGAAGCGAAGGCTGGCCTGTGTGTCCAATCCAACAGATGAACTACTGTAGCTCAAACTGATGCAAAAATTTAATGTTTTTTCTGGCAGAAAGGTGTCAGAATACACAGAGCATTGCAGTTTGTTATTTATGGGGCTGCATAGCTGCAGACCAGTCAGGGTCTCCATGCTGAACCCCTGTACATCACCAAATGCACCAACAATGGGCACATGAGCATCAGATGAATAATTTTCTATGTGGTATAATTTTCTTTTATACCACATGGATGGCCAGGTGCACTTACCTGGGGAACACCTGGGACCAGGATGCATTAAGGGATGAGGGCAAGCCAGCCCTACGCTGGCTTGCTTTGGGCAATGTTCTGCTGGGAAACCTTGGGTCCTGCCATCCATATGGATGTTACTTTGAGATATACCACCTAAGCATTGTTGAAGACCATGTACACCCTTTCATGGAAACAGTATTCCCTGATAGCCTCTTTCAGCAGGATAATGCACCCTGCCACAAATAGTTTGAGGAGCACAACAATTTTGAGATCTTGACTTGGCCTCCAAATTCCTCAGATCTCAATCCAATTGAGCATCTGTGGAATGTGCTGGACAAATAAGGCTGATCCATGGAGGCCCCAACTCACATCTTACATGACTTAAAGGATCTGCTGCTAATATCTTAGTGCCAGAGATCACAGCACACCTCCCAGAGGTCTATTGGAGTCCATGTCTCAGTGGGTCAGCAGCAAAAGGGAGACTAACACAATATTCAGCAAGTGGTCATAATGTTATGCCTGATCAGTGTATATGCCAGTATTTAAAAGTGCAAAGCAGCTAACATTAGGTCATAACACAGATGTGTGAATCATAAGAATATGTGTCTAACGCAGGCAAAGTCACTCCCAAAGAACCACGTGTATCAGAAGTCAGAGGTCACCTTGAGGAACTGAAATATATCTGATATTACTAACACAGTTGCCAGACATTATAACTAAAAAGTTCCAGAGGGCTTAATCACCACTCTGTGACACAGTCTCATATGATGGGCTTTACTGTACAATCAGGAAAAACTTCCCTGGCAGAAAAGCCTGCAAAGATTTGGGCAGGTTTGTTCTGAGAAACACACAAAGAAGCCTCTAATCAGGAGTTCCATGATTATCAACTAGCCGGTACCAGATGCTGTGAAGAGCCACCTCATGTGGGTTTTGCTGTTTTCTCCGATTATATAACAAGCAAGAAACTCAGTGTTCACAGGTTCTTCTCACAGGTGCACCCTGTGCTGCTCTTGCATGTTCATGATGCTTTTCCTCCAACTAACACTGATGATGCCCTCCTTACCTGCACATGTGAACTAATTAAAGACAGATATAGAGCTCACTACACATTAATTTGATAAAAGTTTAGGTTCAGTTCCCATGTTCTTACACATTTCCAAATCTCAAGGTTCTGTAACAGTAACTACAGTTTATGGTGGATTTATTTTTTTCCCACAACAAAAGGGTACGCCTGATTAAATACCCCCCTACTCAGCTTGAGGACCCCACAGACTCAGTTGTGTTAGCCCTCACACAGTAGTTCTGCACTTTGCTGAGGCCTTAAATCAGAGGTTTAAGAGCTCAGCTTGGCTTTTAGTTGTTTCCTGCCTGCTGGCATAATGTTGACATTGTGCTTTAAACAGACGGGAAGGCAACTTGAAGACAGATTTTAACAATCATCTTGTCTTTAAAATTATATGTTCTTACCCCAGTAATAACACAGTAGAAGGTATTATTAGAGTAACACTACATATGAGACAGTTAGCAAAGCTTTCTTTAATAGCTGGCTTCTAAGATACATGAATATGGATAAGTTAAATGTTTAAGATTATTTTTGCACTTCCCACCTCACCTTGGGATGGAGTGTCCATCATTCAAGAATGCATTAAAGCTAAAAAAAAAAAATTCCCAATGACAACTTTGGAGCAGACATTCACATTGCGGCTTATTAACAATTAATACATCAACACAGTACATTACATTGCCTACACTTGGACTTCACTGCAGCACAATGCGTACCAACGTGAAATCCCCCTCCTTACTGTGTCTGTGCCCAATGGCAGTGACTGCTGGGAGCATCACGTTTCTTACCTTCTTGACGGATTTCAGTGTGGGGACTGCGGTGAACGCTGCGGAAGTCATTTCTCCAACGTTCATATTCACATCACTGCTGTTTTTGCTGACAGTCAACACGGAATATTTTTCCGCAACGTTTTCGGTCTCCTTTACATATTTCGTGCCCTGTTTAACCTCCGTCTTGCTGTCCACAACTGTGTCTGTCATTGCATCCGATTGATATCGATACTGTTACTGGAGAGGAGAGGGGGGGAACAAAAGCCGGTTCTGGAATGAGTTGAAACTAATACCCTTAGCTTCGCCTTCTTGCTCTCTTGGCTAAACCTTCGTGGCTTAAAAATGACCGAACCGACGCTGAAGCACTACACCACGGAGCAAAGCTAACAAAGTAGCCCACTTCACGAGATATGACGCTGTTTTCTCCCTTATCTACTTTCTAAAAGACTCGCACGGCCACTTGCTTCGGTTCTGCAGGTCTGCTGTCATCCACATACAGCAACATCTCCCAAGGTGAGGGAGAGAGGGGGCGGTTTGTTGAGGCTGTCAGACAAACCAGTGGGCAGTGTGTAGGCGGTGATAAGCCAGTTAGCTCCAGTGGACAGGAAAATGACTGCTGAATGTGTAACGGCTGAGGCCTCGCTACACATAAAAAAAGTAATTACATCATTTATTCGTCACTCGTGAGGCTTAAATGTCAGATGTTCAGCACTGCAGGTTTTTTTCTTTTGTTCTGTTTTTTTATGCTTAGCACAATACTTGACTGTTATACAGCCCTCTGATAATCAGCGTAGCGCTCTTAACACAAGTCCCGCCCACTTTTTAATGATTGGCTGATCGCGGACCAGCGTCCGCAAGCTACAGCCCCTGATTGGCAGAGTTTGCTAATCGCGATGCTTTACCTGGGAGGTCCTGTTCAGGGAAAAGGGGAACTCAAGTCAACCTCCGGCTAAATCTGCAGGACTCCACATGACTACTTTGTTGTTTCAGCTGCCTAATTGAATAAGATAATTAACTGAATTTAAAATTCTATAAGACTGCAGCATGACCAAAATTCTGTATTTGCAATTTCAAAGGTAATAAGATAATAAAGGCCTTATCTATCCCATATTTCTGAAATTCTTTATATGGGTCAAGAGTTGTTTTCACCAGCCTTCTCAGGTGGGATGAGTCTAGTCTCCCCAGCACATTCATCACACTCATGTGAAATGAGGGCAGCCAACCAGACAGGATGTTTTCTTTACCATCTCCTGCTTCGCATTATAAATGTGACGCAGGATCACAGACAGCTGGCTAGCTCTGATGCCTTGCCCTGTTGCAGTTTCTCCAGCTGTCTCCTAACCTGGCCAGATGTCACAGTCAAGCAGAGGGTGTTAATCAAATATGGAGGAATCTGATCCATGGAGTTCAATTGGGGAAAAGAAGGGCAAATCACTAAGACAGAGCAGGTGTGGACTCCAGGATTTGTAGGTAGCAGCAGCTTAGTGTGAACTTGGTGAACTTGTTGAAGAAAACGTTAAACTCGTTTGCTCTCTCCAGGTGGCTCACTGGTTGTCTTTTTGTCACCTTAAACCCAGTGATTTTCCTCCATTCCACTCTACACATCACTGATATTGTTCTAATGGAGTGGGCTTCCAGTTTCTTTCTGTAGAAGTCCTTTCAGTCCTCATTGTACTACACCCCCTCAGTTCTTCCTTGACCCAAGACCTGAAGGCTCTCTTTTGATTGCATTTCTATGCAAGGTCTGTATCAGCAGCTCTCTGTTGTCTCTAGTGGGCCAGTGTGCATCAATCAATCACAATACCACTAGAATGTTGGCAGGTGGGTATTTGTAATATTGAACAAATGTAACCTTTAATTTAGTTATTTGGAAGCTACTGTTCAGAGTAAGACTTACATAGACATACAAAATGTACATTGCTAGTCAGCATCAAACATCACGTGTTTCCTCTTCCCTGACAGTTTTTATACTGTTCAAGGTGAAAAACCTGAACTTCATCCCTGTTTCAGTATATGTCACAATATAGTTCAACAAATGATTATCCACCTCCACTTTTGACCCCCCAATTACTAATATTATGACCTAAGAAGCAGTCAGTCAATCATCAGTTAGAAATGATTTTATAATCTGGCAGTTTTTGTTTTGTTTCTTAATCAAAGAATCATATAATGAAATACCTCCTTACTCCTTTTCTTATGTGACTTTTGCACAATGCTGGACATCTCACTATAAAGAAATTAAATATATGTGGGTAAAAAAAAATGAAATAAGTGCAAAAAGGCTTCACACAGACTGTACACAGAATTTTAATCATCTTTATCAAAAATTTAAATGTATATTACTTTGTCCAAAATATCTGACAATTATACTCATGCAACAAGAGAAAAACGGTTTCTAATGAACATAGTTGTGAAAAAAAATCCAGCAAATTTCATCCAAGGCATTATAATGCAAACAAAACTACATGGCATTGGCTAAGTCTCAGGGGACATTTTAAATAAATAGATGACAGTCTAAACTCTACACAATCAGGGAGTAAAAAAGAAAAGAAGAATCCACCTATAACCTTGAGTCACTTAATAAAATTTAACTGACAAAGGTTTCATGAATACAATGTCAAAGTACTATTTAAAAAAATAACATTGCAGGACTGCATCTGACAGGTAAAAAACAATTCAAACAAAGAAGAAAAAAAACACCTAGACGGACTGAACGATGAAGATGCAACTACGTGGATAAGAGTGCGTAAGGTGATGCAACACTGAACTACTTTTTTCCCAACAAACACCAACTACTAACTGTATAAAATGCATCCACACAACTGGGCAAATCAGTAGGTGTATCCAAACACATTGGGGAAGTAATGGCTGTACAAAATCTTCACATTAGTATTACATTTCAGTTTTTACTCAGTGAACACAGGGCATGCTGAGACCACCCCCGCAGTATGTGGGTTTAAAAAGATGAAATTTCAAAATAAGGGCGCTTACATAAAGAACACCAGTGTAGCATCAATGCATACACAATATCTCTTTAAAAAAAAAGAAAAAGGGAAAAAAAAACACAACTGGTACCATTTACAAAAAAAATATTTAAACCAAAAAGCATCCACTGGTGACAAAAATCTAATTTTCAAACAGACCAGGATCTGACAGAGTATGGCTTCATGGCTGTCATTTCCTGTCACTAGCTTCGTTATTTTCAAAACTAATGCTTACGAAAATAAAAAGCTGGTCCTTAGTGCTCAACCAGATAAGCTGAGCACAACAGCATCCATTTTTTTGGACGAACAAGGCCAGAAAAGTCCATAGTCTCAGCAGCCATACAGCCAGCTCCCTGGAAGACCAGTGTAGGAGTAGAGACAACAGAAAGAGCCCAGTGGCAGCACTGTGGTTTGGTGTATGGCGGTGAGGCAGGAGGGAGTAAAGATGAAAGGAAACAGTGGTGGCAGGAGGTCAGCTGCGATGAAGAGTCTCAGGCAGGGTAGAGTTCAGAAAGAAGTGATGATGTCTGTGACAGTGCTATGAAACTCGGATCATCTGAGCCACTGTCTCATCTGCTGCTGCCTGGGCGACGTCCTGCTGTTGCCCAATCAGAGGGGCAGAAATGATCAGGGAGGTCACAAAAACAAATTGAGCTCATACACTTAAAATCTTACAGTTTTAAGTGTATGACAATTTCCAACAAGCATTATACGCTTGAGTTGCTATGTTCCTTCTACACACAGCTTCCTACCTGTGATAGTCCCAGACCCACTTCCTTGTCCTTAGGGGAAAAGAAACGACCGCCATCACCCCGCTTACGCTGCATTGCATGACGATGGCGAGACTCATGTAAATATTTCTGCCAGACAGAAAGAAGGTGGATTGCGCCATGACATTAATAGTATTTATTGAAGTTTACCCTCATTATAAATTTGGTTCACAACAAGCCCATCACTAAAATCCCACACAGAGTACAGCACAGAAAAATTTAAATATATAGGGTTTTTTTTTCCCCTCTCAAAACACTCAAGTCTATACGTTTGACAGAAATGCCATACCCTCCTTTCCTTGGGAATCTTGCCCTCTGCTTCCAGCTTAGCCCGAGCCTGTCTTCTCTTCAGGATGCGATGGTACTGTTTGGCATTGACATACAGTGGCTCCTCTTCAAGCATTTCAGCGCCTGGCAATGGGATTCGCTGCATTGTGGGAACACCGCCACCTCCAGGTACCATCTGATTGAAGGAGAAGACAAAGACACAGTGCTTAATATGTCACGCATTTTACAACAGAACCTATTCACAAAAAGACAAATGTCAATCCATTCAAATCAACA
>VUQG01010908.1:3542-23301 GCA_015106755.1 Etia nguti | reverse complement strand
GCACTGCTCTTCCACAACCATACAGATGTTTTAAGTCATTCTTTTTAAGACTCCCCAACAGTTGCATACTGGGTCTCCACTGCCAGGAAATTTCACAATGTCAGTTTATTCTACTAACTACTAGCTTAAGGATGCAAGCTGCCCAACCTGAAAAGTCCAGAGCAAAATGAGACAATGAAACTTCCAATCAACTACTGTTCGTACAAAATGGATAGCCTTCAAAGACAAGCCAGATTTGGATGACCATTCACGTCATTAAGATTACAGTCTATGCAGTGAACACTGCATCTTTTAAATGTGGTCTTAAATTCAAGGAACCCTATTTATGTTTTGTTGTTTTCAGGCAATATAAGCACCAAGTAAGAAATAATGAAACTTCCAAAACATTATTAGT
The DNA here is from genome assembly GCA_015106755.1 of Etia nguti. Taxonomy (NCBI): domain Eukaryota; kingdom Metazoa; phylum Chordata; class Actinopteri; order Cichliformes; family Cichlidae; genus Etia; species Etia nguti. The sequence continues at coordinate 22,907 of VUQG01010908.1, read as the reverse complement.
TTTACTTATGAACAAAATGCTAATGTGAATTGTATTTAACATGGATACAGCCCGGGAAGAGCACTTATCCAAAAATCACCTGTTTAGAAGGACCACGGGTTTACAGGGGGGTTAAACAAACCTGGACATGTTCATTTTAGGGTTTGATAAGGTGAGCTATAATTATAACTGACCTATAACAACACCAGTGATAATTCATAAAAAAAATTATGTTTAAGCCCATGACCTTTACCATACACCCATGTGAGATTCTAGATTAGGAAAAAAAAAAGGTAATAAGGTGCTGGGTACCTCTGCACAGGGCCTTACCATGACCATTCCACCTGCATTGACCATGTTGCCAGAGACGGGCAGGGTGACGGTCACAGTGCCTTGGCCGCTGTTGGTGGTGTTGGTGTTGGCACTCCCTGCTTGTACAATCTGGGCACCTGCCAAGCTGGCAGCTGGAATTGTTATCATTCCTGCAAACAGAAAATCCCAGAACTTTTTGAACATGACAATTCATCCATGCTCCTATTTAGAAAGTCTAGAAAGCAGAAGTCAAACACAAAACGTGGAAGATAGCCTAGTTTACCCTGCTGCAAGACAGTACCATCTGCATTGACAGGCTGGTAGACGATGGTCTGTCCATCAGCTGTCTGTGCCACCTGTTGGCCCTGCACGCTGATCTGCTGCCCCTTGATAGAGAGGGGGAAAAATTAGTTTACATCATTTGATGGGGATTTATTTATTCAATAGTTTTTCAATAAGAAGCTTGGGTTTTTGTTTTTTTTAATTTTTTCAAAATTTAGTACTTGGTTCTGTCCAGCTGTCATGCCGGTCTGGGGCTGCTGGATGATGATCTGCTGAGGCTGACCCTGCTGGCCCTGCAGCTGCAGAGTCTGACCACCTTGCAACTGGATTTGACCAGGCTGCACCAACTGGATCTACAGACAGGCACAAAAACATCAACAGTGGGTAACTGGATTATAGATCAACACCATAGCAAACGGAATAACATGGATCCACTGATATAAAAACCCCTTAATAATTTATAATTTGTCTAGATCCTGAAAAAAGGACACTTTCCTACCTCGCTATCAACTTATTCTTACATGAACACTAAAAATATCAACAGGAGATCATCATGGGGTGGAGGGACCTTATAAGTGTACAAAGTGCTTCTCAAATGTTAGCGTTTACTTCCAAATCTATACTAATAGTTAGTTTACTATTAATATTATTCCAGAGTAAACAGTGTTGCTTTAAAAGACAATGTATAATTTAATTTAGATACTTTACCTGCTGCAGTCCCTGAGCTCCAGATACAGGGACCTGCATTATGGTTTGACCCTGACTCCCTGACATGGCCTGCACCATAATGGGTTGTCCTGACGATGTGATGAGCTGTCCACCGCTCACTTGAACCATCAGAGGCTGTCCCTGGACCTACAGGAAGATTCAGACAGCTATTATAGCAGCACTGACAGTGTTCGTCTCAATGTCTCTTGTGACTTGCAGAGCTGCATGCAAGTGGTATGATATGAGAAACATCCAGGATACTACACAGTGGATAAAAGCACTTGCTGACTTTCTCTCACGTTTTTTTGTTTCCTAAAATACAAACGTGAAAGAATCCTGTTACATAGCATAGATTGTTTCTGGACCCAATGTGTCTAGCGTATTTTTAATCATTTTTCTCATGAGCTTAGACTACAAAAAAAACTTGGCAAGTACTGATGCTTTATCTTACATCCATAAAGTGACCACAGCGCAGAAATTATGGTCTGTGGCGGCAGCAGCAGCATGACAGAAAAAAAAACTGCGAGGGCAAAGGTACCAGCTGACATTTTTCAGCACAACAGTAAGAAAAATATCAGACTACGATGAACAGTGGCAGCCAGTAATGGATCTGGATCCATGCAGACCTCAGAAAGTTGTTCTGTTGTATATTCTGCATATTTTTCCCCACAGCCATCGCACTTGAGAACAAGAACGTCTGACTTTCTAAACTTGCTTTTAATAGCAAGAGACAAGCACAACTCAGTTTAGACAGCCATGAGAGCAAAAGCAAATACGGAGGCTGACACACAAAACACTGTGCTGAGGAACGTGCAGTTGCAAGACATGCTTGGGAGGGAAATGATGAACCAAACAGCACAAATGGGTCCTGGAAAAATAAAAATACAAACAGCCCTGGCTATGGCATGCAAACCGGTAGGCTGTGAAACAGTCATGACACTGACACAGGGCGGCGGTGACACCACTACCTGGAGTGTCTGCACCTGCTGGCCTGAGGCCGTCACCACTGGCGCCTCTGTTTGCAGCTGCACAGCCGTCACTGTGCCCTGTGTCTGCAGGCAGGGCAGGATACAGACTCATACATACAGACTCAACAACAAAGTACCAAGAAAATAAACTGGAACTGGATTATTGCATCTGAAATCATCAAATTTTTTTTTTTTAAACATTTATACTCAACCATTTCCAATTTGCCTAAAAATTATATGGTCTGAAGCTTGGACATATTTATATATAAATAAATAACTGCTTTGAAGTATTAGCTTCATATATTAAATATTTCTAGATTTATTTATTTTAAAAGGCCAGTAAACCCAGTGTTAAGCCTTTTAGGCAGTAAAAATACGCACACTGAAAACTCAAGCAAAGTTTGAACATGATTACCTTACAAACTTGACCTAAAAAGTTAAAAAGTATCCATATTTTTTTTTTTTTTTATATTTTCTTGGTTATAAGTAGAGTAATTAGAAAAGTTCTGTTCTATTTAGATTAGACCATCTATTAATATTTTTGTGGTACAAATGTGTGTCATGTTTTCTCAATCCGGCATGAAAGTTGAACGTGAATAGCATCTTCTTCGTGTTTGTGACCGAGGATTTCATATAAAAAATTATTATACATGTTATTTTTCATTATTGTGAAATACAACTATATATCGTTCAGAAATTGTCACTAGTTGTCTTTTACAATGTTATTTTTTTATTAGTCTTTACTCAAATATTAGACTTTGCAGGACTCCTTTAATTTTTCTCATATCTGGTCTCTCTGATCTCTCTCTCCCAATTTACAGATCCTGGTCCAGTTTTATGAAAAGAGGGTTTAGTAAAGAATTTCACTTTTATCTTTAATAGTGTTAAAGATATCCATGTTCAAACATTGCCTCAGATTTCAAAGTGTGAAAAAAAAAAAACATGCTGGAAGTGGGTTGATGGGACATTTTTCAAAAAATTTTATATCTTAAAAAATATTTGATATATGAAGCCAGGATTTCACAGCTATCCTGATTTATATTTATACACACGTAATCTCTGCACCATAAACGTTTTGGGCAAATTAGGATGGGTGATCAGAAATGACACCATGATTTGAGATTCAATGATCCAACTGGAATCCCTAAAACTTTTGTATTTTATTTTGACCCTCTGGTATTCATAATCTTACTACATATTAGTTCATATCTGGTGGTAGGGCAATTATAAATAAATAAATAAATAAATAAAAAAATTGTCAACCCTAAGCTCACCTGCTGCTGGATCTGTCCATTAGCTGTTTGCACAACAATCTGCTCTCCAGTAGTAGTGGTGGCAGTAGTGTACTGCTCCATGGCTTTTTACCGTGAAAAACCTGATGAGGCAAAAACAAAACATACATATGAGCCAATATTGGATTTATATGGTTTATATGTAAACAAATTATCATTTTTCAACGACAAAATACCCCTTCTTTTTAACCGACATCTACGTGTTTTCAATTCATTGTTCTCAATTTTTAAATAGGACCTTCTAGTGCTTCCTCACACCGTCTTGTGTCGCACTGTGTCAAATGTGAAGTCTCCGAATTTCAGCTGAAACATGAACCCACACAGTAGGACACAGCTGTGTCAGCTCCTGGACTCCTTTAAAGGGGAATTTTATTTAGCGGGTATTTTAGTAGGGAAGCTAACACGGCTAGCGCCAGTCCGCTAGCTAAAAGCGTGGTAAATTCTAGAAAGCGCATAAGGATGCTATTTATGTCGTAAACTCCCAACGTGGGTATTTTCTTATGGGCAGCTTGTTCATTACAGCTCATTATAATGTACCTGGCAGTGTTTGCTGACGGTCGAGCGGTGGCTTTAATCCCGCTCTCTTTGTTCGAGAAACGATATTTTAGCGAAGGAGCTAACGCTAGCTAAGGCTTGTGGACCAAGCGGGGATCATGTTTCCTCGCGGTGGCCAACGCTAGAAACATGAAGCTATTTGCAGGTCTTGGAACACAGCAGTCGAAATCAAACTGCAATTTGAGTTTTTTGCATTAAGCAGGGTTAGTAATTTGGTTGGTCCATGACAAACCAATCCGTGCTGACAACTACCAATGCCTTCAATCGGGGCTTCCTTACCGTATCTTCGCTGTCCGGTTTCCCTCTGATTGGCTCCAGTACAGCTTGCTAAAGCCCAATCAACAAAGTGAGCGGACAAAATGGCGCAAATGAAACAACGGCGACTGGGAGAGAGGTGCGCAGCTGCGTGACACTTGAACAGAGGGGCGAGGCAGCGTGCAGTGTCCCTGTCCCCTCGGCAGATGTCGCCATTTAGTTTGAGTTGTCTGAGTTTTTAGCGGACTTCTCCCGACTTGTATTATTTATGTTAACTGCTATTCGATCATGTTAGCAGTGGAAATTAAACTAATATCAGTGCCCTTAAACCTGCAACCCATGCAATTTGAGCAGTGTTATTGTTCAGGTAACCACCTTTGTTCATTACTGGGACACGTAATAAGGTTACCTCCGTAGCCCTAGTCGGCAGTAGAGTGCCGATTTTATGCTATGAGCTCAGTGTTTGCGGAAGTACTTCTATGAGTGGTGCCATGAGTGCGTGAGCAGCAAGGTTACTTTTATTTTAAAATACGTTTTTGTTATTATGACACCTAAGTGACTCCCTAAAAAACAAGAAAAGAAAAACGAAAGGAAAAAAGGACAACACATCGTTTAATGGCATGGCCAGGTCTGTGCAGATACTCTCCCTCCTCTCCAAGTTTGGTGCTTCTTCTCTGATTCCCTCAGTGAGTGCTAGCAACTTCCGATTTGCAAGCAGAGGGGCCAGCAAGGCACGGATGGGACCGGGCCCTGCGCAGGCAGACAGAGGATCAAGCAGACCAGGATACAGCGATGAGACGTCTAATGAAGAACTTGAGCTGGAGGACGTGGAGGACAAACTGCAAGCCTTAATTCAGTAAGATTCAATAGGACTTTTCACACATTTCTCCAGTGTAAAACGAGATCGGGTGTTAAATAATAAATATATGGTGTCTTTATGACAAGATATATGACATATTCTGGGGATTTGTTTCAGGGAAGAGAGAAAAAGACAGAAGAATGTGAAGTATCACATACTGAGGAGGCAGATGACACCATCAGGAGCTCCAGAGAGGAGGTTAACCTGGGATGCCATTGAGCAGATCAGGTGAGGATGATGGGTTAAGTTTGTCCAGACGGTAAACTAAGAAGTGTTAAGCCTAATATGAAATCTCAATCAACTTTCAGATATCTGAAGCAAAATCAGCCGGACGAGTGGACAGTAGAGCGTCTGGCTAAAGGCTTCTCTGTCAGCCATGATGTAATCCTGAGAGTCCTGAGAAGCAAATTCGTCCCCTCTCCTGAAAGAAAAGCCAAGCAGAATGCAAAAGTAATGGCTAAAATGAGCCAACAGGTGCTGCCTTCAGGTGCTGGGACACAGCAGGACAGGTTGAAACTGCCTGAAAGGAACTCACAAGCCATACTCCGACCTGGAAGCACAGAAGGTGCTTTGATCCCCGTGGCTAATCAGACTCAAGTGGTTCAAGGTCATGGCTCACGTTCCCTAGCTAAGAGTCCTGTCCCTGTTACTGTTCAACCCACACACATTGCAGCTGGTATTAGTGAAGATGTCACAGTGACAGAAGCAACAGAAGACAGCACTAATGACAGTGAGCTTACAGAGGAGGATGAAGAGAGTTGGGATGGACAGGTATTGACAGAGGAAGAACTTGAAGAGTTTATGAAAATGGAAAAGCCCTCTCCAGCAGTCCAAGTTGGGAATGATTTCTTTGATGCAGATGGAAACTTTTTGTATAGAATCTGAGGACATTTTGTGTTGAACTGTTAGCTCAGCATGCACAATGTTGGGGTCGTGCAAATTACCAAATAAAAGTTGTTTTGTATCTTTGTGCAAAAGGTATTTACTTATATTTTTTTCCATCCAAATATTTCACGCCCATTTCACCCATGTATTGACTTCCCGGTTTATCCCTATAAGTCATAGACAAATGCACTCACAGGCCACTTAATTAGGTACACCTTGCTAGTATTGGGTTGGATCCCCTCCTGCCTTCAGAGCTGCTACAAGTATTAGTGGCACAGATTCAACAAGGTGTTGGAAATATTCCTCAGAGATTTTGGTCCATATTGACATGATAGGAATTGTATGACATAAAGTCATACAATTGCTGAAAATATGTTACAGCCATAACATCCCAAAGGGACTATTCGTTTGACATATGGTGACTGTGGAGGCCATTTGAGTGCAGTGAACTCTGTCATGTTCAAGGAACGAGTCTGAGATGATTTGAGCTTTGGTATCCTACTGGTGGGTTTAACTTATGCATAAATGGATGGACGCAGTCAGCAACAATACTCAGGTTAGATGTAATCTGACACTTTAGGGGCCCAAAGTCTGACAAGAAAATATCTCCCACACCCTTACACCACAACGAGCAGCCTGAACTGTTGTGCCTTCAGAGATGCTCTTCTGCATACCTTTGTTGTAGTGAGTGGTTATTGGAGTTATTGTTGCATTCCTATCAGTTCAAAGCAGTCTGGGCATTCTCCTTTGACCTCTTTAATCAACAAGGCATTTTCACATAAAGAACAGAGATCAAAGGATATTTTCTCTTTTTTGGACCATTCTTTATAAATCGTAAATATGGTTGTTTTGCAAAAACCCAGTACATCACCAGTTTCTGAAATACTCGGACCAGCCCATCTGGCACCAACATCCATGCTAAATTAACAGTCAATTCAATTGCCCCCAAATAAGCACTCAGATGCCAGAGGAATGATTACTGCAGTTGTTACACAACCACAATTTTGAACTTATCCTTTTACAATCTTAAAACTGGGACGCTTTGTAAAATGTAAATAAAAATGGTATGTAAATCTCATAAAGCCACATTTCATCCACAGTCAAAGACACAAAACATCACATTTAAACTGAACCACAGTGTACCATCACAAGAAAAATATTTTGAATTTGATGGTAGCAACACACGTCCAAAAAGTTGGGAGAGTGCCATTGTGTAACATCCCCTCTCCTTCTAACAAATGTGTTTTCTTTGTTCTACTGTGAATACAATCTGGGTTTATGTGATTTACAAATCACTGCGTTCTGTTTTTTTGGAACTGGGTTTTTATAAATCATGTGAAAATATCCCCAGTTGACAGTTACCCATTATTCTTGTTAGTCTCGCATTTCTGCATTACTGCTGTTTGTGACGAACCACCACGCAGCAAAAATAGAGGAACATATGAATTTATTGGCAAACCCAAAGAAAATTGTCTCAAATATACAGAAAAGAGAAACATATCAGATAAAAAGATGTAACCTTGTATATGTACAGAACCATCACAATAACTTCTTCATTTATACAGCAGTTTTAAATTTTAAGAAAAAGTGTGTTACCTTCACCTAAAGCAATAAACTGTTGTAATAAGAACTCGCCAGGTCTCTTCCAGTGTAAAGCAGCTACATGATAACCCTGTGTCCACTCTGTTTTTATCAAGATGACTCTCTTGTCAAAGTAGCCAGTATTAAATCTCATACCAACATAGAAAAAAAAAAGAATAACCAAGTTATTACAGGTCATTTTCTTTTCACAGCTGTAGATATAAGTATTATTGAGAGTTAACATGCAGTTCAGTGGGAGCTCATATAAAACAGACATTTACTGCTCAAAAATTATTCTTAGGCAACAAGTGCAACTTAGAGATGTCACTGACATAGAGGATGAAACTGATTACACATCAGATGATATATATAAAAAAAAAAAATAAATTAAAAAAAAAAATCAGTAAATAGATGCTGGCCACACATTAGGTCCTCACACCAGGCACTTGTATAACCACATCCAATTTACTGCACTCTGAACCAGCTTTTCACCAATAAATTAAGCTTTAAAACAAGACAGACAAATAATTGTGCAACAAATGTTTAACAAAACAACAACAACATAAGACAGAGTCGTTAAGACTGATTAAAAACCAAACAGTAGTTTACTACAGCTTCAAATGCAGATATCAACCCACTAAACAAAACAGTCTTGGCATGGCTTTGGCTCTTATCCAGCCATGGCTACAGCAGGAGTTATGCTATACAACATATATAGAATTTGTTGGTTTTTGTATTGCTATATTTCCAAAACCAAATTATACTGATTAACTTTGTTATACGTTTGTGTGGTTAAAAAAAATATGTAATTCTGTAATTTTTACTCTAAAACTATAATTGTTTCTGAACATCTTTGAACGGCAATCTGTCAATTGTTATAGAATTTGCAAAAGTTGATTAGTACCAAAACTGCTGATATTGTTACAAACATGACAGTTATATGACTACAGTGATCATTTGTGTCATCACAATAGGTCAGGTTTAAGAAAAATGTTATACTACAAACTCTTAGCATTACAGGAGGCCTTGTGCTTTAGGCAATTAGAACTGCAGACAAAGTTTTAAACAATTTCTGTCCTGAAACAGACATACTTTACTACCCTTGCTGTTAACGCACAATGTGCTATGCACGACGACATCGATTCCTCCAACAAAACTAAAAATAACATGTTACTATAGGATTTTTTGATGTGCACGGAGAATTTTATTGCTATAAAATGCTATGGAAATGGAAATTTCCACATGCCTTATTACTTTAAAGAAGAAGTGTGCCAAACATTTGGACGCTGGTATTCCAAATACAAGATTTCACATTTTGGTCAGGCTTAAGACCCCAAATTTATATACCCCTCAATATCGAAGGACAGTTTTTGACAAACAAATAGTTTGTTAAAAGTAGGTTAAGAGTAAAGTGGTCCAAAAGAATTACTAACCATTCAACAACCTTTTTTTTTTTTGTTTTGCTTTTTTAAGCGCTTACCAAACTGATACCACATCAAATAATTGCAAAGAAAAACAGGTTTATGTACAAGTGCATGAGAAAAGAAGTATGAAATATTTCCAGGTGCACTCCAAGGTGATAGAAGAGGCAGAACCCGTAATGCGGTGGCGATGGATTTAAACAACCAGCTTTATATTACGGCATAATTTCTTTATCTCCTAAAAATAAATAACTTTGGGATTTAAACTCACTCAACAGAATCAATAACTGAGGCAAAACACAATAAGACCTTCGTTGTAATGCTCCTCAACTGTGGCATTAGTCTCAGAGAGCCTCTGTACATTCATTAGACTGAACCAATGACAGCAGAAGGACAGATTCTTCATCTGTTGCCGAGGCCAAAGTTTATACTAAAAGGTGAAAAGAAAAGTATCTGGAGACAAAAAGAGTGTCAGGAACAGCGACAGGCCACAGGGCCCCTGCAAGAAACCTGTTGCTCAGTTGTTTGATAGGTTGTGCCTGCTATTCAAGCAGATCCTGTGCAAAGAGAAGAAAAGAGCGTAACAGGGAAGTCAGAGACGACACGTAAGCAAACAAGGGCACATATGCAAACATTTCCCTTTCCCTTTAAACACCAACCAGTTATCTATACTCCCACACAAAACTTGCATACTATTTGAAAATCTTCTGAAAAACTGAAACATTTACATTATTATTTTTCTGTTATATTGTTGACACTGAGAAACAGGTAATGAACAACTCGTTTCAACGGCCATAAAGCTGCCCAAAAGCACCATTAACAATAGCTAATATTCTTAATAACCACTAATCGTTCTTATTGCCCATGTTCCAAAAAGGGAAGAAAAGTTAGCCATTGTACCTCATCTGAGTCATCATGAAACTCTATTTTGCCATTTTGAGTGTGGTTGGTCTCCAGCGGTTCGTCCATCCCATCAGCAGCATTGGCCTCAACATGCTGCTGTAGCACAGAGTACCTGTGAACCAAGAACCTGCAGGGCACATTCACACATTGCTCAGGTTAATCACAACCATTTGAAAACTATGCAAAGCAAGCGTTTTTAAAAAATGGATCATAAAGTTTGTTATGCTTGACATATTTTCCTGTAGACAGGCTAAGGTTACCCGCTGGAGTAAAAATCACGTGTGCCAAGGTATACTAACCTGCCACCACAGACATATTTCTTGACAAAGATAACTCCTGCTGCAATACTCAGAATCAGGACTATGACGACTGTTATCACAACGGGCACAGACTTGGAGGCCTTATTGTCCACCTGTGAAAGTAAGAGCAAACAAAAAAGAAAATGGCAGTATAGGAAGAACAGATATACTTGAACATGAACAAAAGGGGGGAGGCTTCATAAAGAGTCACCACAGCAGACTGGTCTGCATATCTATCTAAAAACAAAACAATACAAACAAAAACACACAAACAAACAAAAAAACTGAATTTCCCAGAGGAACCTACCACCACAGACATATTTCTTGACAAAGAAATATGAGGGACTAATAATTAATAAAGTTCTATCTATCTATATTTGATTTGGCATTTTTACACCAGATTCCTTTCCTGGTGAAACCCCACAGAGGGATTTGTGTCTCCTCCCAGTCTAAAATCGAGGAAATTTGTGTAAACCACAAACACTATGGAACCACTAGTCTTGAGAGCTTGAAAAAAAAAAAAGAAAGATGGCAATTGGAGTTCTTTAGGCTTGTGACATTTCCCAAACTCGCTTCCCTTTTCGGAGGTGGTGCTCAGGGTCACTGACCCACTACTGATCATGTGGGTCGTGACGTCTTTAGCCAAAGTGCGGAAAAAAGGGGACAATCATCACTGGGGGTTCAATATGTGGGACTCTCCACCATTTGTTTTTAGAACTGAAGAAGCCTCTTGGACGACAGCTGACATTTCTTCACAAACCTAAAGATGTTTAGTTGTCTCCTTTGTTCAAGCTCTCAAGACTACCATTAAATGGATGACTGAGAACCTAAACAGTCATTTGGAACAACTAATATGCTTACATATGCTTAAATCTATAATATGAACAATAAGTCTTAGTATGCAGAGATACTGACCAGAAGTTCCGGGCCGAGTAGGTCACTCACACACCTCTTGCTGAGGTCGATCTCTTTACGCACATGCACCTCTCCTCCTTCACATTTATCTCCAGGGATTTTCCTGTAGCTGTGGACCGAGAGCACAGTGATGACTGCATGATCCGCCTATCAAAAGTGCAGTATTGCTGGGGATTTGGCTGTGGTTCTGACTGACAGAGACTGCATAATAACCCAGTTTTAAAAGCGATTCCTAGCAGGCTGTATTTACACTCATTCTACATGATAAGAAGTTATGTTACATAAGCAAAATCCTGATCTATTTTTCTGAAACTAAACAGATGACATTCAGGGGTTCTTAGAGACACTGGGTCGCTGGCTCACTGAGCTCTTACCAAATTAAAAAAAAAAAAAAAAAAAACCAAAAAACTGCTCTACACAGAAAAATCTTTTACAACAAAAAGCAGATTCAGATTGAAAATAACAAAAGAAAAATAGTAAAATAAATGCTTCTTTGGCCTATTTAACTTTTCACAGAAAATATCACAAACAAATTGATTAGGCTTTTAAATTTTAAATGAATTTTGTGCTTTATTTGGCTCTGATTAGTAGTTGTGAACCAAGTACTTGTGATAAGTAATAAATTACAAGGTAACTACAAAAAATTCACGTTCTGCACTTTTCAGTACATATCAACATGTGATACAGGATGTTATCCACAAACAAATTCTGTATTGTAATACATAACTGCTGTATTATGACATAGCAATACTCAAGACATTACAAGACTATCATCTACATCAGAATATCCATGTTGCTGAGGAAGAAAAATAAAAAAATAATAAAATAATGTTTTTATTCACTACATTGTGGAGTGTGCTTGTAAATTATGATTAGCATTCAATTTTAAAGTGTTATGTCTATTTATTTGCTTCCCCCCTTCACATGTGTTTCTTCTTCTAATTTGGTTCAATTTTTTTTATACGCAATTATTCGATAACCACCACCAGGAGGATCCATTAAACGGGTATCCTTTTAAAAGCATCTATATATTTTAATACATCTATTAATATTTCACATTAATTTTTTGATGAAGTTTTAAAAGATGACAAGATATGATATATTGCCCCACTCCCAGTCCATAATGGTTGAATCCAACAATTCTTCACTTTTATAGATTGGTAGGCATGCAGCGAGACAAACAAGCCTAACTAAAAATGTACTTTTTACAGGCACTCTTACTTTATGGCATGTGTCTAAACTGTCACCCTTATCTGCTTCCTCTAATTACTCTACGTGTGACAATTACTTCCTCATTCTAAACATTTTTCTCTTTTAGAAAAGAAAATATTGTAAAATAAGGAGACTATTTCTGATCAAAGCTCAGTGCCAGCATGTTGCCTTGAATAAAATGATGGTGCAGGACCCTGTTCATAGGATAATATTGCTGTCAGTACTGCTGTTTAGCATTAAACTAATAATAGTGGGGAGCAGAGATCTCTTGGACATGAAGGTTGAAGTTGGAGCCTTACCCACTAGTCTGCAATTGCTCTTCTTTGCCCTGCAGACAGAACTCCAACACTTTGTCTTTCAGGTCCGGCTGCTCCACACACTCTGAGCTGCTCTCTTTACGGTAGTACCCAAAGTCACTGCAAACAGTCACACAATGCCACATTTGATAGGTGCTTGAAGCCCCAATTCGTTAAAGGGGAAATAGCCGCTCCAGTTTGCTTTTACACTGCCATTTGATCTCACTTTGCCATGCTAAAATTCAAATCAGTTCTGTTTTTAAAGTCCATTCATTACAAAGACAACATCTTGAATGAGCTCCAGCAAAATATCCACAACAGTCTGATCATCAATAACAACACTCAGTTACAGTTAGTTAGCGGTGCTTAGACTTCAGCATATAACAGTCTCCATCCAATTTGAGCAGGTGATTCCAAGTCTTACCACATGAAGTCATCCAGGGTGCATTCACACGGGGTTGGCTGGGTGTTGACTACGTAATTGCGCCCGTTCCAGCAAACTGAGTCCTTCCTTAGACGCAAAAACTTCTCTTTGTAGCCCAGCAAGCAGCCATCATTGGGATCACTGATATCATCAGAGTGGGCCAACCACGGCACATAGTCATTGTCTTCACCTTTTTAAAAAAAAAAAAGTAATAATTTGTTATTATTACACCATGTTTAATTTAAAATAAAACCTACTGAAAAACAATGTGTTTAAATTGCATCACTCACATGTTCTAGTAAGAAGTTCTTCAAAGTCAATGGTAAAGGAGGTCCAATACTGGCTGATGTAAGAGTCTCTGTAGCCCCAGATACTAACATTCATAGAACGTGCTCCTGGCTCTGATGCAAGTCCAGTAAAGAAGATGGGATCATTGGTGAAGTTGTACTCATTCCAGCACTGTCCTTCATCAGTAGAAAATCTGGCAGAAAAATATTCCAACATCAGCATAATCAGCATCAGCAAAAAGGCTAAAAGCAACAGCAATTTATGGATTACACATAAGACACTTTTACATTAATGTTCCTCAAGGCTTGGTTCAAACATGTCCGTGACAGTGATGGCAAAGGCCAAGAGTCTGCAAACAAATTCCTCACCCCCAACCAGCAGATGACCGCCCCCCCTGAGCCTGGATCTGTTGAACGTTTCTTCCTGTTAAAAGGGAGTTTTTCCTTCCCACTGTCACCTAAGCGCTTGCTCATAGGGAGTTACATGATTGTTGGGGTTTTCTCTGTTTTCTTTCGTATTATAGTAGGGTCTTTACCTTACAATATCAAGCACCTTGTGGCAGCTGTTGTTGTGATTTGATGCTATATAAACAAAACTGAAGTGAATTGAATATTTACTAGTCTGCATACATTGCAAGTGTTTGCATAGATATTTACTACAGGCAAAAGACTGCACATCAATACATAAAGGTCAAACTTAGTAAGAATACCATTGTAACATTTATGGAAATCATGGCATGAAAGAAAACATGTTCATATTTCATCAAATTAATGGAAAGGTGTGAATTTCTAGCTGGACACAGTGAGCTGAATCAGTAAATACCAGTTAAACACAAGTCTGGCGTTCCCTTTAACTGCAACTCACTTAATCTTGCTGACAGGGTTTGTCATGCTTTGCTCCACGGCAACCAGCAGACCTCCTGAGTCCAGAATAGCATAGTGATGGGGTCCATCAAGAGCCTTTATCCAGGTATAGCCACCATCATCAGACACATACACATCTGGTCTCATCACTGAGATAGCATCACCAACACTTCCTGATAAAGCAAATACAGATAAAGAAATGTTAGAAGGGCAAAAAAGCCTTAAATTATGGTCAAGTTTATCTTAAAAAAAAAGTTTTAAAATATTTTTATGAAAGCTCTGAGGTTTACCGTGAGCTATGATGAGACCCACAGCATTTGGTTCAGTCAGAGGGAGCATGGGGATGTTGAGCTTCTGAGAAGTACTGTAGGCAGCATGGATGTGAAGACTGCACTGCAGATAATAAACCAAACACAGCTATTTATAGTATTAAGTAGTAGATGTGCTGGTCCTAGTTTCCTAGTTTTCAAATAGCACTATACAGTACCTGTGAACACAAACACTGAGGTTTTTCAAGCGGCTTTAATGTTTCATATTATTAGCTACTAATAAGAGTATATATAAAGGGACCTTTAAATCACATTGTTCACACAATAATAATATAAAGAGAACAACTAATAATATACAAATAACTCCTTTAAACAGGGCAAACACTGTGGCACAAACATAAAGGAAAACTAATAACTTCACTTTTATAATAGACTGAAGGGAATGCTGAGTAATGCTAGCTGTGTAGGTAGCATAACAGTGTTCACAGATGGGAGGAGCTCTGTATCTACACTAGTAAAGAACAGTGGCACGGTTGGGGTAAATTTCTGAGGAAGCTAGGTGAATCAATAACCTTAAAGCACTGGGTTACATTTTACACAAATCCTCTATCATACAGCCACATGGCCTTGTTATCCAACCAACGCACATATTTACTGACACAGAGTGTACACTCCCTCTGTACTCAATAAAAAAGAAGCATTCCTTACTAACACAATCAGGGCATGGTTAAAGTTTCATATTCACGATTGAGCTCCTGTAGGTTACATGTACTAAACACAAGTTACACAAGTTTTATTTACTTGATATACCAAAAACACTGTCAATGCTTCCCTAACATTTAAAACTAGATCAAATGTTCACTGCCCAACACGACCGACAGTTTCAAGTCTGTAGAGTTTATAAACAACAATCTGAATCCATTTTTAATCTTGGTTTGAGTTAAAACGCATACCAAATACAGGCTACATAAAATATTCCTTATCAACATAACTTGGAACTAAAGGAAGAGCTGCATCTGCTGTTTGGAATTTTCTCGTTTTACTTAATTCCTCATCACACTGCTTCTGGGCTGAACTTTTACTGTGGGCAGGGCTTTGACAGTTAATTCACACACATTGACAGAGAACCAGGTAAGGCAAAGGTAACACATTACTCAAGGCTAACAGGTGTTTTTCCAGATGACAGAATAATTTGTTGTGTGAAGGAATAACTCCAGAAATAATAGCTAGTTTTTAAAGCCAAACTTCCCAGCGCTGCTGCAGAAACATTAACACAAACGGGTCATTGTTTAAAAATGTCACCAATAAAAACAACAGGCAGCCTTTTAAAGCCTGGTGCCACAGTCCTGGGCTAAATATTTAATGTTTGCTAATAAAGCTTTAGAGTAGATTATTTATCGATTAGTGTGGTTTTATTTTATTTATGCTTTAATGTCATTATAAAAAAAAGAAATAATGTTTTTATTTTATACTCCTGACATAAAAATAAGTCACTGGAAACGTATACCAAGGCTCAACCGAAGAAGAAGTAGAACCCAGCCTTAGTGTTAACATTAGTTTTGATCTGTACTTCATAACTCATTTATCAGAGCACAGTTTGACCCTGTACTTTATAGACATGTACATCAGTTTTCACCAGGACAAATCAATTTTGTTTTTTCTGTAAACGCAACAACGTCTTCTATTTTCCGTTTTTATTTCATTTATTTTTCTAATATTTTATTTACCTCGTCTGGGTCCTTGGCTGTAGCATCACACTTGCTGTTGGCAGGTTTCTGGAGGGGTACCCACTCCCCTCCCTGATCAAAGGACACCACAGACTGCACAGAGTTATCTGGAACGACAAGACAAAACTTTTACAGTTGCAGAAACTTTGTGGGAAATCCTGTCTAGAAATAGCATGCTGGGGGAAAAAACATAATAATGGAGTTCAATATGTAATAATGGGAAGCTACGTAATGGTCAGATTTATACTGTATGCAAGGTTTAGCTGGTGCTCAGTTGCTTCAGACAGGTAACACATCTAACACTGAGCAGCTATTTAAATATTTAAACAACACCATCTCTCTGGTGTAAAATATACACGCACCTGTGACTGCTCTGTGTATCTTTGTGCGCGCATGTCTATGTATTGCGTCCATGTATGTGTGTGTTTCAGGGGGAATCTGATTACATGTATATGTTGTTACTTCTTTATCTAAGAACATTCGCATGAATAGAGCTACCTTCAGCCAGGACACTGGTGATGAAAACTCCTCGTAGAGAAGTGACATTAGTGAAGTCCGTATCTCCCCCTGTAGTGGTGTAAAGGTGGCGCTCCAGTGACTTGGAATACACAGTACCCCGGTCATCTGACACATAGATTGTACCAAATCCTGTATCTGTAGAGAAAAAAATGTATTAAAATGTAATGTGAGGTAATAATACCCATTTCAAGATACTGTTTCAGGGCTGGTACTGTAATAAGATATGCTAAGACACACTCTCTGACGCATAGGTGGGGTGTAACAAGCTCTAGGGCCTTTTTAACAAAAGCCATTTGCAGGCACTGTTCAAACTAACACGTAAAAGTTTGGCTCACTCAGAAAAGTCCCTGCCTTTAAAAGAAAGATCACATTTGGCTTTGTGTGCTAAACATGAAAGTCATCAGAAGTGCTGTGAATGACAATTAATGATTGATGTATGACTTTTGAAAGTAACTTGGGACCTAGTACAAGGTTAATATGTTGAAGGGCTAGTTGCTCATGTGAGGACGAGTAAAAACCTTCACACTGATTAAAGGAGAAGTAAATCTGCTTAGTTTTTCAGTGTCTGATTTAGGTCAGCCCAACAATATAATAAAAGATCACTTAACAATATTAGTGAAATTACACCACAAGTTTTACATGTTTAAGAACTATAATGTAATTCACAAACGTGCAACATAGTAATAATTACCATGCTTTCAATTCATTCAGTTTTCTACATGGACTCTACGTTCACTACAAGCAAAAGGACAGAGTTTCTGTATCAGCTGACCTCCTGGCTCGTCAACATGCATGAAGACCATTTCATCATTCGCTGCCAGGATAGAGTAGAACTGCTCATGACCAACAGGAGGCAGCTGGGCAATGTTCCAACTATCACCCTGATCCACTGATACGTGGATTGTCCGCAGGGTGCCCTATGGAAAAGGTGGGGAAGGAAAGAAAACAGATGAAGGGAGGTGAGGACAGGAACAGCTCACATACTTATATTACTAATATTGTTTGCCTGTACAGGGGCAAATTAGAAGAACATTTAGCAAGCTATTCTCATATGTAGGCTCTGATAAATTGAATAAAAATGACTTCTCCTGAGGGAGGAACATGAATATGCTTATGACTGTATTGCTTTCTGCTAATTTCTCCACCAGTTGCGATGTCACTTTTAAACTTCCTCATAAGTGTGTAGTTACAAGTGACATCTCTTTAAACAAACAAACCAACAGAAAGAACAACTATTTTTAATATGCTTGTACTACAACATAATAATAATGTCATGAACAGAGAAGGGCAAACAAACAATATTTAGCCTGATCTATTTTGCATATTATCTAGACTAGAACCTGCTGTACACTGACCTTGCCTGTCATTACAGATGCAAAGAGGAAGCGTCCGCCGAGGCCAAAAGAGTAGATCTTACTGGCAACAGTTTTGATGGTTTTGCCGTAGTTGGTCGTCCTCCTCAGTTCCAGCATTCCTCGATCACCTGAAAAATAAATTTAAAAAAAAATAAATTTAAAAAAAAAAATCACAACTTAGACGTGCAAGAGCAACAAATATATGCAGAAATATAAGTGCAGCTAATAGTTATGTGTAATTTTTAAGAGAATAACAGCCTAAATCATGAAAATATGGGGGAAGTTAGAGCTGGCTGGGAGTATACATCAGTGTGATGCAAGTTTCCATTTAAATATTCTATGTCTTTTGTGAAAAATTTTACACTGCCCTAAATAATTTCAAGACACATATTTCATGCACTGTTCTCCAGTCATCTACAACAACAAAAATAAATGAGATTAAAGTACATGTCGATTTACTCCAGCTTTGGTTAGAAGGGGGAATTACTTACTGCAGGAGCCGTTGAGGCTGGCTGTAAAGTAGATTGTATTTTTTCTTCCCCTAGAAGGAGAATGGAGATCATAGAGTGATTACACAGTCAGTGACATATTTAGTAAAACAGATGTACACTGCTTTATTGATAAGTATGTAAACGGTATGCTTGCATCTTAATAAACAACAGTGCGCCCAGAAGCACTCTTGCAACAAGGAAGACTGCTGTAAAGTCTTGCTTCACAGTGCAAGTCACATGATCCTGCTTATCAAATATAACCAGCCCTTTATAAATATGTACTTTCTGTTTCTGTTGAGTGTTGTGTTCAGAAAACTCCTGACCCAGATGAAAGTGACCCATTTTCCTGCAGCCTGTTAAGCCTAACTTCTTTAGGGATAGTAATCAAAGGTTATGTTTCAGGAGGACTGTTTTGTACGCGCAGTTCCTCTGGACACTGTGACCTAGACAACACAGCCTTAAAGCTGAAACTAAAAAGACAGAGATGCCAAGATAAGTCTGTGACACAAACCAGGAAGCGCCATGAAAAACAGCATTTGTGCTGCAAGGGCTTGGCCATAACAGGGCTAATTAAAGAGCCGATGACTGCAATGTAGTTTTAGTGCCCATATGAAAACGAAGAAAAAAAAAAAAAAAAAAAAAAAAAAAAAAAAAAAAAAAAAAAATAAAAAATTATTTTATTTTTTTTTTAATAAAAAAAAGATATA
>VUQG01010906.1:3893-16750 GCA_015106755.1 Etia nguti | reverse complement strand
AATGGAAAATGCACAACATGAGGAAAGACGAGGAGAAAAAAAGAACTTCCCCCAGACTGAGCTCCAACAGGGAGATCAGTTTGAGAACAGAAAAAAACACCTCAGCACATAGCACATGGATCATCACATCTCACAACATAGAAGACATAAGCTTCGAAGGCGTTTGGAGGGGGTGGGGGGGTGAGTGTAGGTCTGTGTCAGTGTACATGCGTATTTGTGCGTGCGTGTGTGTGTTCCATGTTCAACCGAGAGAAAGTGTCCCTTCACCCGATTAAGCAAAAGTCAACAATCTTCGGTCGACGCGGGTGGCCTTGAATGAGGAGGGAGAGAGTCATAACAAGCAGTCTTATTATCTAAGGGAGAATGGTCCTCAGTCTTATTCAGCTGTCTCATGGTCTTAATCATAGCCCACAGCAGGTGAAGAGCAATTTTCTGAGGCTGCAGAGTAGAATAAGGCTGCCGGCTGCTGTCCAAGACTGTGTTGAAATCTATTCATGGGATGAGGAACTTACTGACAAGGAAGCTGATTTCTGCTCTGTTATTTAATGTCACAAAATATATATGGTGTTACTTTACTGATCTCCTTTTATACACCCTGCACTCACATGATAGTGCACGTATATACATGCAAGTTCCCTGCCTTGCTCCTGCACACAAATACAATCTAATTTTATAGGAAACACTGCACAAGCCACACATGTAAAGCAAAGTAGTGCAAAATTATTCAAGAAATTTCCGGACAATTAACAAAAGTGAAGTCTAAGGTCACCAGATGTGTGACCTGTGCACGCACCGCCACCTCTCTCGGTTTGCCTTTGTTGAATTCTGAAACATTTCTGTTCTTCTTTCAGGTTTTCACGGTCAGATGAGCTGTCGCGTCACCGGCGGTCCCATTCGGGGGTTAAGCCCTACCAGTGTCCTGTATGTGAAAAGAAATTCGCCCGAAGTGACCATCTGTCAAAACACATCAAAGTCCACCGTTTTCCACGAAGCAGTCGGACAGTCCGCTCAGCAAACTGATGCTCCGCCTGCTGAGATTACTGGGATCACTGGGAATCCTTGGAACACCCTCATACTATATCAGTACTTTTTTAATACTTTTTTTGTCCCCTTTTTTTGTTGCGTCAAGAGCAAGTCATTTGGAATATGTGAGTTGAAGCAAACCTTGCTTGGCGTTTGAGTGGTCTGGGATTGTTATTGTAAGAAACCAACACAGTTACCATCCTGGCTGTAATCAGCTGAAGGTTGATGTTGGTGCTTTGGTCGGTTGTGCTCCTCACATTTGCTCTCTTCTTATCGCCTGCCTGAGAAGAAAATAAGATAAGCTTATTTCAGTTCTGTCTGGATTATGTGATACCTTTGGTAATAGCCTTGCATTTCCATTCTACCTAGATACAGGAGCTGCCGTTTATTTTCCTGAAAGCTGCTAATGTCTCAGACATGTTAAATTTATGCAATGTTTCAGAAGTGAAACTCACTTGGATCCTGATTAGCTACTACCAGAGTAGTAATTACTTTTCCTTGGGTCCAGAGAGGTTTCTCTCAAGGCTTTGTCCTGTTTTTTTGCTGCCTTGCACCACTGTTAATTGACTAAGAAGGGAGGATAACTTTCTATTCAGCTTGTGTCTGAAACACAATGAGGGAACTGTTTTACTGATGTGGACATGAACTACTGTTTACATAACAAAAGGAAGTAAAACATGATAAGCTATCAGGATTCCTCTTACCTTTTACAGGCACTTTGTAAACTGATGTAAAGAGGAGAGCTAAAACGTGACATAACTCAAAGGTTAAGCGCTCAGTGATTGTTAAAACTTGCCTTCTGATGTGTTTAATGTTATTTGTTGAATTTTAAACCAAGTCATGTCTACCTGCTTCCTGGTCTTCTGTTTTTATCATTGTTTAAGCCTTACTGTAACAAAAACAAAATCATTGTTGGATCGTCAAATTGTTCTGGAAATCAAGCTTCTCATTGTAATGTGGTGTTTGACTGTTCATAACAGGGCCCTGAACTAAAATTGTTGCCTACATCTGCTAGTTTTACCTGAGCTATTACTTTGCTGATGACACAATTTCTGCCTCGACTCTGCTATATCTGTTACTCGAAACACCCTGACGGCCTTCCACCTCAGCCAGCATGTATCATACCTTGAGGGGATAAATGGAATTCCCACACACCATGGTGCTGGAGAATGTGGTGGCAACATCCCCAAATTTTTGAATGTTTTTATTTCTCTCGAACATTATTTGCTACGTGTATGACAGCCCATAGGGGTGCGACTATGCCGTCCATGTATGATTCATGTCTGTATAGTGACAACATGCAGGGGTACACAACATTGTACATCATTCCTTTTATTCATTTTGAATTTTTAATGCTTGTGTGAGCACAGGTGTTTTATTGCATCCTATGAATGTATGTAAATATACAGGCGCGTACATCGCTGCATCCAGGAAACACAGAGACTATTCTGATGCCAATCAGTGGTTCTGAAGATTTATAGTGTTCAACCCTAAATGTGTACATAACTTAACATTTCAGTACATATGGATATATTATATATTTTTTCTTTGTTCTATCTAAGATGCATTTACAAATAAAACTGAAAAGAATCAGTCATGTATTGTTTTTTTTAAAGTGAATTGTACATTGCTGTGTTTATTACTCCAGGAGAGAGTGGTGCTATTTCTGCAAACATGCTTCTCCAGGTAAATATAGTAAGATTTTAAAACTGAAACCCAGATGAAAATTCAGGGTGGATTCTTTTCCAAGTTTCCTGTCCTACATCTAAATCTGTGACTTCAACATCTTACTTTATAGTTATACCCCCAAAGCATTATGGGAAGCGTAGGGCAGAAGTAAATTTCATCTAATTCCTGCAAGTCAATAAAAAAGATATAAATATATTTTAATACTTTTTCTATATTCTTTGTATATTTTTGGTGACAGAACACGTTTAGCTGTTGCATCTAACCGCACTGGTTGGAATATACAACTGAACCAGTGGTGACATGCACCTGGCCATGTTGGTATATTTAGTTTGGCTTAAGCCAAGTTCATTGTATTAAAATTAGCAGGGATAGCAGGAACAATCTGATCTGTTTGAAGTTATTTGACAGTAACACACTGTTCTTGGGCCATACATTTTTCATTTATGGCCTAAGAACAGTGGTTAGTATGGCCAGAGGTGAGAAGAATAGCACAAGACCCAGCACAGAGCAGAGCAGGCATTAGTAATAATGGGATGTGGCAATGAATGTGGCAAAAAGTAGAGTTAGCTGGAGGTGGGTTGCAAAGCAGCCTGTAGACTATTGACGGGATAAAGCACTCTAAATAACACCATTTGTGATTTTTCTTCCTGCGTTTCCTCATCATTTCAATGCTGCCATTGTTCTAAGCATGCTGAATAACAACACTCTGGGTGGCAACAACTCTGTGCCAGACAGAAAGCCTCAGGGGACAGTGACCTGATCTTGAAATATAGAAGGCACTGCAATAAATTCATCTGAAATTTAGACAACGCTTGGTGTTTTAAGTAATTACAGTGCTCCCACTCATGTTTAGTACCTGGACTAGTCTTTCTACAATAAATAGTATAAAATACTATGATGATGTTAAACTAGACATAAATCAGCATGCACAGATCTTCCTTTGAATTCTGATGAATTAACAGAGACATCTGATGGAAAACTGTTGCAAATCTCTCCCATACTGCCACGTCTTACTCTTACAGTGTCCTCTGCTAGCCAGGACCTAACCATGAACTAGACCATAGATACCACAGTCTGCAGTCTTCAGTAGAGCTAGCTGATGAAGAACCACTAGGTGTAATTTATTGGCATTGTGCCTATGAACCCATGACAGGGATAAAAAAAGAAAAAAGGATGCATACAGGCAGGGCTGAGTTCTGGTTTTACAGTCTGGAAAAACTGCCCAGTTACTGAACATGACAAATGAGTATTTTGTATAATTTAATTACTTATTAATTGAAGGAGCAACAACACTGCTCCATTTTAATCCCTGCTTATTACATTTAAAAAATGCATTACTTGTTATTAAAATAATGGTTGTTGCTAATGGTAGTCAACCCTGCAGATGATCTTATATTTTCATGGGAGTTCATAACTTGAACGCAGCTTATACTGTATCTTTCCACTTTATGATGACAGTCATAAGCAGTAATTGAGGTAACTGACTGATATGCCTCATTTATCTCAGTGTAACACAAAGTGCATTCATTAAAAGATGAAATGTGAGCAATGAGAGAACAGTGCAAGCTTTGTTTGAAACTTGTCTTACTGGTAGTTATGAGGAAGTCTTACAATCACACACTCGCTAAGCAACCGCGCAGTTGTAAGTGTAATGGCCAACAGATGTGTTCTCAACTCTGTGAAGAGGATATCCTGATGAATGCCTGGTGCCGCTGCCAAACCTTTACAGAAAAACAACAACAGGTAGACTGCAGATGAGAACATGAGTGGGGAAACATTTTTCTTGACATGTTTCAGAGTGAACTTTCTTCTGGTGAGGTCACCGTGTTGCACATGATGATGTTCCGATAGAGCCAAGAATAAGACGCTCTCTCTGTATCCCTCGGATCCCTGCAGTACTGTGCAACAGTATTGAGCCACATAAATGGGGAGACTATAAGGCAAAACCACTTCCACTTTCCAACACTGTCAAGCTCAATGCTGACATCACTAGTCTAGTCCAATCATATTTGTTTGCTTGTTTATTTAGCCTATGACCAGCAGAGTCTACAGTTTCCATAAGCTGGAAATGGATTGTGCAGATGTGCAGGAGGCAATGTGTTCGAAGCACATGGGTAGGGATTAGTATGAGCCGACTATTGTATGATTATTTCCCTTCTAACAGGAAATGTGGTTCCTGGGGTACTTCACGTTGCATGCTGAGCATACAGAAACACATGTGTACAGAACACATTGGAGCACACAAACGCATCCAAAATAAAGGCTCTGTCCTTGGACGTACATAGAGCAGACTCATCATTCATACGCAATATCTATCACCATGTCTACACTCTAAATGACAGAGATTCTGAACAGCTTCTGACAACTGCAGCTTTCTGCGATGCCCAGTGGCAATTAATCAGCCCAGACAATCTGCTCAGTCCTAACTCACTCAGCTCAACTCAGATATAAAGCCATCAGCATGCAACCTTGAACCTCTCCGAACACTATACAGCCAGCAGGAACACTGATAAGATACTGCATGTTCCCTGTGTGTGTGAATGTGTTTAATTTAATGTGTTTCTCAATTCTAACAGAATGGGAACCCCAAAGTTTGGCTCTGGTGCAAACAAGCAAAAATATATGTGGCTGAAAAATCTAGCCAATGCAGAACTGCCAAAAACCACTAGAGGCTGGTCCCCTAAAGGAAGTCAGTTCTCATAGATTCACATGTCTTTAGCCAGTGAGCATGTCCTGGTTTAGTCTATTTTCTCACTTTGATAAAAAGCGTAATTTACAAATTAAACTACATGCTGTGTTCAATAAGACCTGAAGCTAAGGATGGGGCACCCAATTCTAACTTTTCAACACTGTCTCAAGCTTCCAAAGTGCACATGTTTTGAAATACTGCTCCAAGTGTGATTCAAAACACCCAAGTGATGTGATCGTGGCTAATTGAGGTTTTGAAAGGTAGCTTACCTTCTGCTTCTAGCCAGGGGCCAGGATTCCCATTTTTCATGAACCAGAGTCATTTGGACCAGGCCTGTACTACTGCTTTTATTTATTAGAAGTGGGCACACGCAAATATATCAAAGAATTCTTAGCTTATTGAAATTATTACTGACACATAGATGAAATGAACAGAGAAAGAGAGAGTAGTGTACTCATTTAACTTCATTTAATTCTCTCTATGAATGGAGCGGAAAAATTAAACCTGCAGAAACGTTCAGGTCTAACTTCATCTATTCTGTTGGTTTTTTTCTACTTTAAACAGAGAACGTTATTTGCTACGTCACGCTAACCGATTGCCCGCATACTGGACGAAGGAGTATTGATAGTGGGAAAAAAAGCGACATTGATTACATACAGGCAACCTATTTCTTAACAATTGTCATGACAAATATTTTTTTTCCCTTCTTTTTTTCCCATTGATGCAGGAGAAGGGAGAAAGGCGTGCAGGTTCATTATTACCAAGAGTCACTGAGTTAAACTTCAGTTCCATGTCCCAAGATATGGCGGGGCCATCTGCCACGACCGGTTGGGGTGAAAGAAGGAATACAGGATAAAGACATGCTGTGGAAGAGAGCCAGAGATTAATAGTATGATTCACTGCAGAGAGGTCTATTAACACATAGTGAGTGAGAATGGTGACTGAAAAAGAAACACTCAATGCATCATGGGAATCCCCCAGCAGCCTACACCTATGGCTGCATAACTAAGGGAGGATTCAGGGTCACCTGATCCAATTAATGACTGTGTAGAATAAAGGGAATGACACAGCTTAAAAGTCAACAAAAAACATTCAAACCTTTTACACAGTCTATGGTACCTACACAGGTACCTATAGCTAATGAGTGTCTGCTAAGTCTTCAGGTCACTGAACAGGACCGCGCTACAATTTGTACCGTTGGTGCTTTTTGAAGATTTTGTGGATGCAACAGTTTTTTCTTCTTTTGTCTCTAACTTCAGACATTCAGTGCTGTTATTTATATTTTTACTTTGCCAAGATGATCCTTGGATCATCTTGGCAGGGAACGGATGAGTGTACTCTGTGTACTGTTCTAGTCCAAAGAAAATATTTATGGCTCCACAATCCCTGATCTGACACAGTGACCTTCTTATCAGACACAGACATTGTGTAATCTGACTTGAGTATTGGTGAGAAGGTGTAAACATCATTACATAAGTGATTGTCAAGCTCCTTTCTTACATACATTACCCTTCTCATCCTGACAGCAGCAGGTTTTTATCATAATTTAATCTGCAGAAACAAAAGGTGGTGCTGTGCCAGATGGTTTCCACACTGCTAAAAAACAAGAAACGTTGCAAGAAATGTGCACAACTGCATTTTCTAACTGCCATCGATCAGGTTTGTGTTTTTAGGCTTATTCTGCAGTCTAGCAGTAATGTTAGTATTGGGTCTATGTTTAATATTACAACTGATGTTTCATATATTATTTACTTTTACACAGCAGCTTTGGTACTAGCCAAAATATGGAAGATAATATGGCTGCTGTTATTCATAGAGGAGTCCAACCCATAAATTATACAGGGAGCTGTCAAATAAAATGATAAACATTAACCTTTGACCTACACAGTGAGGGGATCTCAGCTGAGTTATAATATTTTATAGTGTGAGGGCATTTTTCCTGGGTTGTATTCCGCTTGTCTGCCTTTCGGCTGATGTGAAATGGCGAATCTTATTCCATGACCTTTGCAATCACCGGGTCTCAAATGAGAGATTTGTGACCAGCATGTCAGACAGCATTCTCCACATTATCAGCTAAAAGGGTGCACCTTGAACATGTTATCATTTTCCCCCACTCGCCAACACACCCGCCGAGGAACAAACTCTGGTATTTGGCGATTCTGTTCTGAGACGTGAAGCTAGAGACACCAGCAACCATAGTCAATTGTCTTCCAGGTACCAGAGCAGGCGACACTGAGGGAAATTAAAAAAAACAGGAAAAACAGTTTGCTGCTTATAAAAAGCCCTCCATAAAGCTAGAACATCTTACTATTCAATTCAGTTCAATTTTATTTATACAGCACCAAATCACAACAACAGTTGCCTCAAGGTGGTTTATATTGTAAGGTAGACCATACAATAATACATACAGAGAAAAACCCAACAATCATATGACCCCCTATGATCAAGCACTTTGGCGACAGTGGGAAGGAAAAACTCCCTTTTAACAGGAAGAAACCTCCGGCAGGACCAGGCTCAGGGAGGGGCGGCCATCTGCTGCGACCGGTGGGGGGAGAGAAGGAAGACAGGATAAAAGACGTGCTGTGGAAGAGAACCAGAGATTAATAACAAGTATGATTCAATGCAGAGAGGTCTATTAACACACAGTGAGTGAGAAAGGTGACTGAAAAAGAAACACTCAATATAATCCCCCAGCAGCCTAGACCAATTCCAGCATAATAAGGAAGGTCACCTGATCCAGCATGCTCCATCATGATCATACATGCTTTAACAAAAAGGAACATTATAAGCCTAATCTTAAAAGCAGAGATAGTGTCTGTCTCCCGAATTCATACTGGAAGCTGGTTCCATAGAAGAGGGGCCTGAAAACTTAAGGCTCTGCATCCCATGGGATCTCAATTTGTTCTTGTAAATGGAGAGTCCTCTTAACACACTAAGGTTAATTATGGAGTTCCACAGGGTTCAGTGCTAGGACCAATTCTGTTTACATTATACATGCTTCCCTTAGGCAGTTTCATCAGAAGACATAGTATACATTTTCACTGCTATGCAGATGACACCCAACTCTATCTGTCCATGAAGCCAGATAACACACACCAATTAATTAAACTGCAGGAATGTCTTAAAGACATAAAGACCTGGATGGCCTCTAACTTTCTGCTTCTTAATTCGGAAAAAACTGAGGTTGTTGTACTCAGCCCTGAAAATCTTAGAAATATGGTATCTAACCAGATCTTACTCTGGATGGCATTACCTTGGCCTCCAGTAACACTGTGAGGAACCTTGGAGTCATTTTTGACCAGGATATGTCCTTCAATGCACATATTATACAAATATGTAGGATTACTTTCTTTCATTTGCACAACATCTCTAAAATTAGAAATATCCTGTCTCAGAGTGACGCTGAAAAACTAGTTCATGCATTTATTACTTCTAGGCTGGACTACTGTAATTCATTATTATCAGGATGTCCTAAAAACTCCCTGAAAAGCTTTCAATTAATCCAAAATGCTGCAGCAAGAGTACTGACAGGGACTAGAAAGAGAGCCAGGTTATGCTCCGGTAGGCTTCTTCCTGTTAAAAGGGAGTTTTTCCTTCCCACTGTCGCCAAAGCGCTTCCTCATAGGAGGTCATATGATTGTTGGGGTTTTCTGTTTTTTCTTTGTATTATTGTAGGGTCTTTATCTTACAATATTAAGTGCCTTGAGGCAACTGTTGTTGTGATTAAGCTTTATATAAATAAATATAAATATTTATTTAAATAAATATTAATAAACATTGTTAATTGTTAATGTTAATAAACATTCAAGGGCATAAAACATATAACCCAGTAAATGACCAGTTTTTGGTAAATGTAATATTTTTTCTGATCATTACTGGTATATTATTGCATGTTAAGAGTTTTTTACATCCTTGAATTCACATGCTCACACATGAGAATCCTTAACCCTTTCAGGCTTTTAAAAAAAATTTTCACTTAAGAACACATATTTTAAACAAACAAACAAACAAACAAACAGACATTCTCTTTGTGCATCTAGATTTGCGTTTGTGTCATAAGCCAGCCAGTCTCAGATCCATCCGTTCATCCATTCTCTCCACATTTTTCATTCTTAAGTCCATTATTTATGGTGAAATCGTATCAAACATGGCCTATATGGAGAGAAGATACTTGTAAGAACAACAGAATCCCGGTACATTATGCATGGACAGTGGTTGCTAGTAACAACTCTTTGTTTGACAATAATAATAATAAAGTAACTTCTGACCCAAACCAGCTTTGGTTTCTTACACAGTTTTTATGAGCAGCTGTTAAGGGTCGGGTCATATGGGAATAGTTATCACCTCCCTCACCTCACAGCTATTTTTGCTCTCAATAACCCCTCCTCCTAAAGTAATGCACACACACACACACACACACTCACACACACACACAAAAATGTACATCGCAATGTTGCTCACTTTACACCTATGAAGTGCACATATTTACCACTGTATCAGCTCTCTATCTTTTATAATTCCCATCAACTGCAATACACGGTCCACAACTTCTTGTATGTGCAGTTTTTAAAAAATCTTTTCAGCAGGGGTGCACCAAGACTGAAATTCCACATGAAAACCAGCTAGTGCAGTTTAACACAAAGCCACAATGTGGGTGGTTTGGGGTATAGAATAGAGTGCTAACTGCTGCCTGTTTGGAGTACCAAACACAGACCCTGCAGAAGAGCAGAACTATGTGCATTAGCCAGCATTATTTTATGTATCATGACTATTTGTTGAATGCATGTGGTCAGTCTCACATTTTCTGCATTTCATTCTGTACCCATTTTGTGTGCAGTACATTGGTTTTGATCACAAGAAATGGGCCACTTTCTGAGCATATGAAAAGAAAACAATGAGGTTAAAACCTTTTGCCAACATTACAACATAACTGTACCCCTTTTTACTACAGATACACAAATTCAGCTATATTAACTCATATTTATTTCCCCTGGCAGAAAAAGTGCATAACTTGAGACTACATAAAAACCTAGCACCGCCCATTGAAACCAGCCCAGCAGCTTTCTGGGCCCATCTAGTCTGCATATTGTCTGAGTAAGGTCCAATTTACAGTGGTTTTCTGTTGAAATCTACTTTTCTTTTGTGGTTTCAGGAGGAGAGCATATAAGCACAAAGACTTAGATGCTGCATACATTTCAGTAGACAGAGAATTGCTTAGGATTGCTATCTCTATGGTTAAAATTGTATATCTGCCCCATCTGTGTAGGTGAAGTGTGGCTGGAGAAAAAGAAAGGAAAAAGGAGAAGATTAAAGGTAGAGTAGGAGATGTTAAGGGACATTAAAGAAGAGATGATAAAGTAGTTAACACATGCAGTACATCTACACTTGAAGCTAAGATAAAATACTAGCTTACTAATACTTTAGCTTAGCACTAAAGCTTACCCCTTAACCCAAAGCTTTAGAGACAAGCATTTTTTTCGAAATTATTACCTAGACCTCAGAGGGATAAGAGTATTTTTTTTTTCCTTTGGGTGTTCTATACAGACAAATAGCATGTAAATGTGTCCTCTCAAGTCTTGAAAGTCAGGGGACCAAAACAACAACAACAAGAAAAAAACTTAAAAGGATAAGGCTGAGGTCATCATCAATGATCTAGACCTCAGAGGGTTCGTGAATGAAGAAACCATAGTGAATCAAAATTTGGTGTTTAAACTGAACCAAATTAGTTGGTTCTGTTATGTCTCTACTTTGGTATCAAACTTCTATTTAAATTTCAGGTCTTGCAGATCTGCTGCAGCATTCAAACACCAACAGATTTCTAATAAAGCAGAATCTGTCAGGTAAAAGGATGGTCCTGTGTATCATCACTCATAGCTTCTCAGGGATCCTCCTTCACCCTCATCCCCTCTGAGTTCATGGTGAAAGATTAAATTGATTTCTAGGTCAAGAAAAAAATAAAACATGTATGCTGTATGATCCTCAAAGAGCTTCTAACCTTATAAAAGAAATGTACCTATTATAAAAAGAACATGAGAAATAAAAAAAAGAGGAGTACTAGATATAAATATGTAATGTAAATATGTAATTCAACTCCAAAAAGAAATTAAACATAAATAAGGGAAATATATTAGCGCGAGAAAGGACAATAATGAATTAACACTATTGTTCTAGAAACAAAGGGCACATTTACTTGAGACTTGACTCAGTGTGACAAATAACAATAATAATAATAATGATTATCCACAGAATGCTGGTTTACTGTATGGAGAGTTTTACATCAAATGTTTCCTTTTCATGCTTAAAGACAACAGAGGTGGGATACCAGGATGAGACTGAGCAATTGACATGCCTAATAATAGCACCATTTACCTGAAGATTGGGTACCAGGTAAAATAATTTTATATGGATATGGACTCTGAGCAGATAATAGCCTCCATAAACACTGCTCCACCAGGTGGGAGCCTGACAGTTTGTGAACTGTGAGATCATTTTTGGGCTGCCAAGGTAAGCAGGCTACACCAGCTCTGTGAAATCATGCTGGCTCTTATGTAATGAACAGGACCGTTGCACAAATGTGTTGGCGCTAAATTTGCTGCAAAATTTTGACATCCAGTGTCAGCTGTCTGTTTGAATATTACTCAAGGGTAAAAGAGGATGTGTGTGCATGCGCTTGTCCACGTGTGTGTGTGTGTGTGTGTGTGTGTGTGTGTGTGTGTGTATCGGAGACTTTTGATATCCTGGCTAGGTGGATTGCGTTGACCTTCATACAAGCTCTTTCAGCACTACTAGGGCAACTATATTTCCAATCTTATTCTTTTTTAGTTCGGGTTACACGTGCATACTCAATTGCATGTTTTTTTTTCTCACATTTTACACTTTCACACATCTGTAAAAAATCACATGCTGGAAACCACAGTTCAGTCCGTCTTACACTTTCTTTAATATCAGTTTTAATGTAATCTGTGTTTTTAATTATTATTGGTTTAAGACTGGGCAACAAAACCACTTGGTTAGTTTTAAAACATTTGCATGCATTAACCCTTTGAGGTCATTGATGATGAATGACTCTTACTGCAGTCCTAACTGTAATCCTATATTTTGAAGACAAGCAAAGAGGACTCTTTTTTCATACTGTGAAATGAGACTCAGCTGCCTAAACAGAAGTGTCTGTCATATATAATTTTACCTATAAATTTCAATTTGATCTACATCGCAAAGTAATGGAAGAAAAAGGAAAATATGTTTCTAATCCGAAAGAAGCTTCAGGAATTAAAAAAAAATTGAATTCTCATGATGCTAGTGGCTCTATGCTGCAGTCAAATATTTCTGCAGGCAGGCGGTGTACCAGAAGGTCCCCTGAGGACCCCAGGTCGGGCTGTTTATTGATAAGGAAGGCCAAAAGAAACACAGGTAAACAGCTAATGACGGCAGCAAAAAAAAAAAAAAAAAAAAATTT